>CM077160.1:169872150-170065366 GCA_039583875.1 Platanthera guangdongensis | reverse complement strand
GGTTCCAAGTTTTTGGAACCGGAACCGACCCACGGTTCTAAAATATAGAAACGGATCCGAACCAAATTGTTTGGTTCGATTCCGGTTCTGTTCTCGATTCCACTTGCCTTCAAAAAATAATGAAGAATGAATAATCTAATTTGATTTTCAGTTTTTTCACATATCCAGAACTGTTCACATATTCATTGCTTTAAATATCATTACATTTCAGCTTCTAGAAAAATTGAAGCGGTGTTATCTAAGTTTTTGCTTAATATTAAAAAAAACATTACACCTTGCATGTGATCAACAGACAACAATGGATGAGGTTTCAACTTTTGACTCCAGAAAATCCCTTCCTGATTGTGTATCCTCCAACTATAGCAACAACTATTCAACTAGACTACGGAAAAATACCCACAAGAAGCTCCATGTAAAGAAATCAGGAGAGGAGGAAACAGGCAAGCTGCGCAGGCTCACTGTCTCGCTGGAGTCGTGCCGTCGCGATATGCTGGGAAGAAATTGGGAGCGACAACACTGACAAAAAATGCAAGGGTTCGGGGATGAATGGCTGATGAGCCTGATGTGATGATGTTTAATATTAAGTATTAACTTATAAACTTATAGTATATATTATATTATTAAGGTTAAGTATATAATTACTTGAAATCTTAGATTATATTACTATTATGTTTAAAATTTTCGAACACGGATAACGGATGGCTTATAGTGATAGGAGTGTATATCAAATTATTAAGATTAAATACTAACTCGGGTCGGTTCTCGGGTACCCGACTGCAGGAACCAAAAACCAATCTGAACCGTCGGTTCTCATATTTCATGGATCCAGACCCAAACCGATCCACACAGGAACCGACCCGAACCGTCCAATTTGGTTCGGTTCTCGGCTATTCGGTTCCTTTTGCACAGGCCTAGTGATTACGATCGTATGAAGCAGACCTTAATTAAGATCTGCTTCATGTCTTTATAACCGCTTGATCGATAAAAATAAGTCCTCCCAAACGGAATCAGAAGAATGCATAAGACGCAAATTGCTTATCTTCTGTTACTTAATACGGGACATTATGAAAATGGTAATAAGAAACACCACTCTATCAGCTTATTAAAATATGCACAGGATTTTGTGCATGTATGCTATGAAATGCTACTGGTCAGTGAAATTTTTGTAATTTTGAAATATTGAGGGGTGCAATTTGTAATTATACTAATCCACTAACCCCTGCCGCGGTCTGCGACAGCTAGCGCTCCCGATAGACCGGATCAACTGAAGCGTCTTAACCTTCGGAGCGGTCGGTTTCGGAAACAGTCACAGAAATAGATCACAGATGAGACGAGTTTTTTTACGTGGAAAACCCTCTGAATAGGGTGAAAAACCACGGTCGGGTCTGTACCGACAGGAACTCCACTCGCTCGGTCCAAGATTACAAGGCTTCTCTTGCAGAATCGAGGCGAAAGACCGTACCTTGTTACAAACTTGAGGGGGGGGGGGGGAGGTACAATGTTTACTTGCAGGAAAATGCTTGCGCACTTCTGGACGATTGGTGGCGGGTGGCTGAGCTGGCACGACGGGAGCCCTGCAGACGGTGCACTCTGAATGCCGGTAGCTGCAGACAAAGAGCGATCGTCTTCCTACGTACTCTGAATTGCGCGGAGGAGAATGCAAATGGTCTTTGGCTTGAGAGACGAGTTCGTTGGCCACAGACTCAGCCTTGGCGGTGAGGACGATGACAGTGGACCTGTGAAAGGGGGAGAGGAAACAAGAGAGAGAAAAAGCTAGAGAGAGAGAGAAATTCCGGTAGAAGTCCAAGTTCCGAAATTGGCCAAATGAGAAGGATTAAGAGTCTATTTATAGGCTTGGAGATGGGCGACCCGGTAATTCCCCCATGTAACTACCAACCGGACGAATATGATCGATTCGTTTAAGGCACACAGATCACTATTTTTAGGAAAATATCGAGTCTGCCCCTGGGTCCAAAATTAATTGATCTGCCCAATCTCGGGAACAGACCAACGGGCGACATGGGTGGTTACGTGCGGTAACTACCCCAACTGCCCACTTTGTGGGCGGTTATAAGCGGCGGCGGCCCCTTACAGGGGGCTGAAGGGGCAGCCGGCCCTCCGGGGCCGGCCAAAGTCCCTGACTGACCTCCTACTATTCGGCCAAAGGGAGCAGCCAGCCGTAGGTGGCCGGAGAGGCGAGGAGCCGGCTAGCCTCCAGCCGGCCACGAGTAAGGCGGCGCGCAGGATTCCCCATGGTGGCTGGCGACCCTGCGTGTGGAAGTTAGGATCCCGCACGTGGGAGTTAGGATCTCGCGCGCGGTGGTTACGATCAGGTGCGAGGAGGTTATGACGCAGATCCGGCGCATGGATCGCGCGCAAAACGGTTTAAACCGTAACCCCGCTCCGTTAGTTTAGGTTGGGGAGTGGATTTTTTTGGTTGGACACAACCCGGTTCATCTATAAAATGGATACGACCGCATCACCCTCCATGAGAGATTTGTGTGTGTATATATATACTATTAATTATCCAAATTTTTCCACAGAGTTTGCATAATTACAGATTTACCCCTCTATTATTTGAAATTACATAAAATTTTTTCTTTTAAATTTTTATCTCATAACATTGCATCTATAAGTAGGTCCCAAATGACCTACTTGTTGGAGCCGAGTCAATAGTCGCCCTATATATGCGCATGCCACTGCTTCAAAAATGGGTACGTGCATGTAGTCGAGTATCCGAAACCACGATCTGCCATGATTTTTCCCGCAACGACCATGATCGTTTTGGGGGGTATCTTGTCATATTTTCCCACCGAGGCAGGGGCGGATCTAAGGGGGACCAAAAATTTTGCAAAAAAGTCAGTGAAATTAGATTGCTCTCGTTATGACAATGAATTTGGCTTCTTATACATCAAAATTGATGACTGCATGTAGAAGAAACATGCTCGGATAAAATTGAATCATTAACACAAGATTATTTTGTCCAATACTCTCACCGACCTTTGGAGGAAACCAACGGCAGGTGCGCACATGGCGGGCCCCTAGTTTTTCCCCATGATGAAAAAATCAATTGACACTAATCCAGTTGATTGAGAAGGTAATAAAAATAATGGGTGGGGATATTTTAGTCAATGGAGAAAACAAAAAT
The DNA here is from genome assembly GCA_039583875.1 of Platanthera guangdongensis. NCBI lineage: Eukaryota > Viridiplantae > Streptophyta > Magnoliopsida > Asparagales > Orchidaceae > Platanthera > Platanthera guangdongensis. The sequence goes on along the minus strand of CM077160.1, from coordinate 170,062,218 downwards.
TTTACATAAATTAGAAAACCCAAAAAAAAGGTAAAAGAAATGCCCAGGTGGATGGATTTGTCCCGCCAGAGTGGCGCTGTTCGTGCATCTGCGGGGCGGCCAAGGCGGAAGCGTAAGGCCCAGGTGAGCAAAAGGAGAAGGTGCGGGAAAGCAAAGTCCCGATCAGGTGGATGGATCTAGAAGCAGCAGGAAGTAAATTAAGCCGTTCGTTCATAATATGCGGGGCGGCCAAGGCGCAGAGCAGCGAAATGCAGGAAATATGAAGCCGGACGCAGGGCGCAGGTGAGCAAAGGAGAAAGCAGAGTGCAGGAAAAGCAAACTGCGGGCAATACCGAATTGGAAGAGAACCTTGAATGGGTGTTTGCGCGCAATATAATAATGGCGAAAGAGCGGCAGGAGGGAATATGGACACATGAGGAACACCGCGGACATAAAATACGAAGGTGGCGTCGTCTTTGTTGAAAATGGAGAAGAAGAAAAATCACGGCGGCACGCGGAGCAGACGGGGCGCGCGGCGGAGGAGCGAGAGGGAGGAGTGCGGTGCGGGGGTTTTTGTCTGGAGAAAGGGGGCGCCTGGAGAAAGGGGGCGGGGACCAAATTGGGAATTCTTACGGACGGACGGAGAGAACTTTTATTTTAATATAATATATAATATCTAGAAAGATAGAATCCAGGCGACGGTCCAAAGAAGCTCCAAGAAATCAAATGTGGTGGGCCATCCATTTTTCCAAGGCCTGTGGGTTTTCATATTCTATGCTTTTATTCCTTTTTCAATATTATTCATGACACCTGGCTCCAACTTGTGGGGGGTAATGCTCTCAATGATGGGATCTGGATCCCCTCGAGTTTCTTCAGGGGGTGGAGTTCCTGTTTTGCGAATTAATGGAGCGGAATCAGGAAAAATGGTGAACATGAAAGTTGTATATATCCCCGAGACGAATAACTTTCATGTTAAACATTTTTTGATTTGAAGTCGTTTAGACCCCCGATTTAGGGCTCCGAAAAAACGAAAAATATTAATTTAATATTTTTCAGAGTTTTTTGTCGGGGTATAAACGACTTCAAATCAAAAAAATATTAAAAATTCGAGGAATATTTTTCCTGATTGCGCTCCATTAATTCCCAAAACAGTAACTTCACCCTCTGGAGTTCCCGGAGATCCGGATCCCTCAATGATGCCACTACTCTAATACATGCATATCATATATTATATGGGGATTATTAATTAAGGAGAGCCTAAGGTTTCATTTGATTCGGCGGTGGCAGGTCGATCCGGCGGGTGGAAACGGAGTGTTCGAAACGGAAGGGGGATGTGGCTGCTCCAAACAGAGCTTTTTGGGGCGTTTCTTAAGGCGGGCGGGTGGAAACGGAGCAAACGCTGCCGGATGTTCATTTGTTTACCCGCCTTCCGGCGGCGTTTGCCCCAAACGGAGCGGCAAAACGCCGAACCAAATAGAGCCTAAGTTTCACTAATGGTAGCTCATCGTTAATGACAAATCGTATTTTTATACCTGTAAATCACTTTGAGAAAAACAAGAACACGATAAGCAGGTTGACGTCTAAGAAAAACAAGAACATGATAAGCGAGTTGATTGGTATCATTTTCCGTCCTTTTGGAGGGAAGAGGTAGCAGTCGCGGGCACAGGAAGGTGGCCGCGGCGTCGAAATCGTGAACCAGGAGCGGCGTAGTGTGAGGAAGGAAGGAGTTGCGGCGTAGTGTTATGAGGGTCTAAAGTCGCTCGGTCATCAGTTCCGACGAAATTTTCTACGAAACGTCTGTAGTAACCTGCCAGTCCATGGAATCTCCTGACTTCGGCCACAGAAGACAACACCGGCCAATCCCATATGGCTATTATCTTTGATGGATCCACCCCAATGCCCTCTCAGGTGGGGCGCTGGAAGAGACGAGTCGGCTAGGGCTTGAAGAAACAACCTGAGAAAGAATCGGTGGGAAGAACCGAATGGAAGAATCGGGGAGGGAGGGGGGCTGCCACTAATGTTATAATAAAAGAGTGAAAATAATAGGGCTGATTTAAAATAATTGGGCTGCCACCAGCCTTTAGTGATCTGCCTTTAAGAATCCTCATATTATATATATGGTAAAAAACTCATTTCAATTCTTAATTTTTAGTCCCTTTAATATTTTAGTCCTAATAATTTTTTGACGATTGATATACGCATCTCTTAATTGGATATACACAACCTTTTGATATACTCAGCACATAAACCGTTATTTGTGCAACATTTTGCTATTTGTAGCCAAAAAAAATTGCATTTTGATTTCTAAAATTCAATAATACAATCATGTAAAGAAACTCTTCAGCAATAAGTTTTATACATTGTAATTTATATATTTGGATTTCTACCGTTTATATTAAAAAATTGAGTAACTATTAATGTATTAACCTTGCATTCAATCCAAAATATAAATTTGTTGGAGAGTACAAAACAAATATACTAAGAACATAAGGTTCATGTTGCAAAAATAGTTCATCCAGAATATATCACCTACAAAAATAAGCTCAAATTAGATACATGAAAAAAAAGTTGTGGTGAACATCGGTTAACATACTTCATACCATATATATTATAATAGTTGCAAAAAATGCATTCACAAAGCATTGACCCAAAATGTTTCAACCCAAATGTCACTACAACAAGAAATTCAAAATAATTAGATTTGTTGTATGCGGAATTTTTTCACATGAATTTAAGTTGCGTAAATTCATACCTTCTCATTAACCTTCAAGACTTGTTATGTACAGAATGTCCCAATGTTCTGCGACTTCATAGTGATATCTTGTCCAAATAGAAAAAATTGGTGGTAGTGGACAAACTTCAGTCATCCGCAATGAAATGAAATGATTGTCGTTTATAAAGGCAATGCAAATAACCCTTCTGTTTTTTGGAGGCGCTGAATATAGTGGGGGAAATGTGAAGAGTTGCTCAGTCGATAAATGAGCAAGCTGAACATTGTATAGTATAATAGTTGCAAAAAAATGCAACTATTATAGTATAATAGTTGCAAAAAAATATTTCAACCCAAATGTCACTACAACAAGAAACTCAAAATAATTAGAGTTGTTATGTACGGAATTTTTTCACATGAATTTAGGTTGCGTAAATTCATACCTTCTCATTAACCTTCAAGACTTGTTACGTACAAAATGTCCCAATATTCTGCGACTTCATAGTGATGTCTTGTCCAAATAGAAAAATTAGTGGTAGTGGGCAAACTTCAGTCATCCGCAATGAAATGAAATGATTGTCATTTATAAAAGCAATGCAAATAACCCTTCTGTTTTTTGGAGGCGCTGAATATAGTGGGAGAAATATGAAGGGTTGCTCAGTCGATAAATGAGCAAGTTGAACGTTGTAGTAAGACGCAACTACTAGACTCATATCGGGCATAGTCATCCATTTATCAATTGATGTCAGGACAACATTACAATCAAGAGAGCTAAGTAATTCAGTTCTTCTACATGTACCAAAAATATTATTATACAACTTTTCATGTTGGTGCAGCTCATGTGTTAGATCTTGACGAACTTTTATCCAATCGTCATGCATGTTCACTGTCTTGCCAATAACTCTATATTCACAATGGTTATCACCCATGACATCAATAGCCTCAATAATGTGTGCAGACATGCATGATGGGATTTGCTTTCACACATTTTCTAGAAAATTGTTTCTAGTTATTGTGATTCTTCTTTCCGTTTTTTTTCATATTAAGTTTTAATGTTTCTTTTCCCTCCATCAATACATGTTCAAAATGTGAATTATCTTGTGTCCACCCTCTGCACGATTTGGGCGTTTCCCAAATGCAAATAATTATCAACTCATGCAAAAATAAAGTACTTTTTGAAAGCCTCCAACCATATAGTAGTGACATATGAAAGCACATTTTAATATTTGGATGCAAACTCACTTACCTTTGATTAAAGAGCATGTTTAACTCATTTTCAGAATGTGCTAGTACTAAGCTTTGTCACACTCCCAAAAAAGTGTCACATTCTTCCCCTCTTTGAAATACTTTTTACAATTAGTTAAAATATTTCAGTAAATATGCACACGACCCGATAAATTTTCCGCTTGGGAAAATAAATTTTTATGGCGTTCAGAAGAGCATCTCCCTATCGGTCATAAAAACATTTGGCATCACTCTTGTTGAAAGTACACTTGAAACAATCTAGTGCCCTACTGATAGCTTGACTCTGTTTCATTTGATATGAAGGCAAATGCAGAAAATAGTGTCTGATTTGTAGATGTCACGCCAACAATACATAGCAGTGGTAAACGATACCGATTTGTCTTATAAGTACAATCAATAATAAATGTGTTGGAGAACATATTACTAAGTAGAACTAATGTAGGATGGACAAAGAAGAAACACTCCAAATGATTAGTAACTTCTGTTGGGGAATCACGCGGTGCTCTTATTAGACCAAGCCTATTCAACCGTCTTAGCCCGTGAGCGGCCGAGCGTGCTAACAGTCAAAGATTATCTAGTTGTTGGGCCAAAAACTTGACAACGTGAAAACCCACAATCGGGGTGAAAAATCATGCGGTCGGTATGGTGGCGACCTAACTTCCACTATATGAGAGTTTATTACAAAGCTTTTTGGAGGAGGGCGAGGACGACAAACCGCGCCTCGTTACACTTAATGACATGAGAGGGAGATTGAATGTCAGGTGTTGTTGGCCGCCGTGCAGGTTCCACGATTTTCCGCCGAGCACTCACTGGAGGTGTGGGCACTTCCAGGCCTCCGAGGTCGTCTTGACGTGGTGATGGTGACGACTCTGGGCATCTCATTCTCGACTTGATTCTTCGCCAACTTCTTCTTCACTTTGCGGCCTTTGCGGAACCTTACGGGAATGGTCTCGGATGAGTATTATGCAGAGAGAAAGAAAGGAGAAAAGAGAGTGAAGTGAAGTGAAAAGGAGGAAAAACGCTTTTGAAATGAAAACTGGGCCTATTTATAGATTTTGACGAGGGAGGTCCGGTAATTTTGTCTTAGTAACTATCGGACGAACCAATGGAATCGCTTAGAAATGATCACGCGGATCACCACTTTTAGGAAGTGACCATCTTGCCCCGGGGTTAAAGGAAGGCCCGCCCGCGAGGAATGACAACCTGATGGTGCCGACGTGGGCAGCCGGCTGCAACCGCTCCACACAGAGGGAGACCAGGATGGGAGACCGAACATGGAGGGGTCGCCCGGGGTGGGCGGCTTTGGGCGGCCCTAAATGGGGCCGGCTGTGGCGAGGCCGCCCAGATCCGGGCGACCTTGGATGGTCCCTGTGAGGGCCGGCCACCCGGGATCCGGCGACCTTGGCCTTCCCTTCGCGGGACCGGCCGCGGCAAGGCCGCCCGGGATCGGGCAGCCTTGGTGGGCCCCTTGCGGGGCCGACCACGGCGAGGCCGCTCTGGATCCTGCTGTCTTGGCAGGCACTTGCGAGGGCCGGCCGTGGTGAGGCTTCCAGGGATCGGGCGGCCTTGGCCGGCCCTTGCGATGGCCGGCCACGGCGAGGCCGCCCGGGATCGGGCGGCCTTGGCCGGCCCCCGCGAGGGCCGGCAGCGGTGAGGCCGCCCGGGATCGGGTGTCCTAGTCCGGCCCCTTGCGGAGGTCGGCCGCGGTGAGGCCGCCAAAGGGTGAGCGACATTGGCCGGCCCTTGCGGTGGCCGCCATGTCGGGACCTCCCGTCTCTTGGAAGTTAGAGGGGGCGGCCCGCCGGGGCCGGGGCCGGCCAATGCCGCCAGGCGGTGGCGGTTGGGCTGCGCGCGTTATCCGGCACGCTGTAGTTACTGTGCGGATCGGGCACGCGGATCCCCCGCGCGGTGGTTATCTTCGTAATTTTCATGACTTTAGTGGGGGGAGAGGGCGGTTTCGCTATGTGCAACCTGATTCTTTCTATAAATTGGGGCTGATCCCATCAATTTCATTCACTTTGTGGTAACTAGTGTATCCATGCTCAATTATACATTTAAATAAGAATTAAATTCGAGTTCCACTATCCAATTGTATACTATTCTCATTGCAGTTTTATTTGTCGGATCTTTTTTCTTTAATGCAGACATTATCTTACGTGGTTTTAATCTTGCATTATTCATGTCTTGAAATTTTTTTTGCTCACGCTTATCAAGCCTGCCTGCAAAAGTATGTGCCTCAAGTTGAACAAAGTCATGATTATGAATTCCATTTAAGACTTATACTTTCCACTCAGCCAAATTTTCCAAATGACCCTTAAGAGAGAACTTTCAGCCACAACGCTTAGAGCTTTATTTTCTCATAATTTTTTCACATACCTTTTCTTATTTTGACTTTCACGTGTATATCCGCCTCTATCACAACCTAAAAAATCCTAGGTTTTACCCTTATCTCAATTTTGTCCCTGACAATAATGCTAGCAAATCCTAGCCTTCTCCCAAAATTTCAATCACAAGTAACCAACTCTTACTCCAAAAACTCAAATTTGTGTAAAAGTGATGTCCAACATCTATCTCTGCACATTGACTTTCTTCGTTGGTTAACAACATTATATATTCTGAATTCATTTCTATCAAAAAGTGAGATATGAAAACAAATTTATACCTTAATTTCCAACAAAACTTTTACATACATTTCAAATACAAACAAACATGTTTTTTATACCTTCACAATTATAAAATGCTCCTAAGTTCTACAACCACAATCTTTTGTTGTGAACATAAACCCTAAAAATCACACAAAAAAGATAAGAATCAAAACTCTAAACACCCAACATAACTCAATAATCATAGAAAAAATGAGAACTCTCATCATATCTTGTTGAAATCAAATTTAAAAGCAAAAAAGTGAAAAATGGAGCAAGATATAACCTAGGCCATCAATGGAGGCGGAAAAGGGCGCAGATGATGCGACTTCCGACGCTGGAGGCGGACACAGGTAGCAGGCGAGTCACTTCAAAGAGACTCGGCGGAAGCAGCTCCGGCGATATGTGGGCGGGCGAACGCTACAGGTCGGGACTCGACAGAAGCAAGTTTTTGGAAAAGGTTACGCTGAAGCAAGTTTTCGGAAAAGAGGGGGTAGCCATTAAGTGAAGGGGAGCACATTAAACATTTAATTTAAAGCTCAATTTATGAGCTGGTAATATGTGTGCGTATATCAATGGTGTATTTTTTCGATCAAACAAGTCCCTAACCTTTTTATTGCTTTTCATTTCGGTCCTAAATAAACGGCAAAATGAGAACTCTCATCATATCTTGTTCGGAAATCGAATTTAAAAGCAAAAAAAGTGAAAAATGGAGCAAGATATAACCTAGGCCATCAATGGAGGCGGAAAAGGGCGCAGATGATGCGACTTCCGACGCTGGAGGCGGACACAGGTAGCAGGCGAGTCACTTCAAAGAGACTCGGCGGAAGCAGCTCCGACGATATGTGGGTGGGCAAACGCTACAGGTCGGGACTCGACAAAAGCAAGTTTTTGGAAAAGGTTACGCGGAAGCAAGTTTTTGGAAAAGAGGGGGTAGCCATTAAGTGAAGGGGAGCACATTAAACATTTTATTTTAAACTCAATTTATGGGCTGCTAATATGTGTGCGTATATCAATCACGTATTTTTTCGATCAAACAAGTCCCTAACCTTTTTATTGCTTTTCATTTCAGTCCTAAATAAACGGCAAAAGAGGCAAATACTTTCCCGTCAGTTTATTTTATGCTAGTCGGCTCCTCACTTCTCCCACGTGAGACCTCCACAACGTCCACTCCAATCGACTAATCCACGGCAAATTCTCCGGCAACGCCTCCACACGAGAACTCGACGAGTACTCCACGATTCCAGGAGATATCGCCGCCGGGGCAGGATTTATGGCAAGAAACAACATGCAAAAATTCTGCCTTCATGTTTCTTTTTGTGATTCCAGTCAATAGTTTTTGGAAAACCTGTGCCGAAAAATCTTGCGATTCTAGCTAATAGTTTTTTGTGATCCTAAATGCTCAAGTTTAAGGCTCCGTTTGGTTTGACACAATGGTGGCGGTCGTAAACGCATGAGTTAAAACGTCATTTGTTAATGATCACCTAACAAACATCCATTTAAACAAAAAAGTGGACGGAATTCCTTAGATGGACGTTAACAAATGACAATTTAACCCCTATGATCATTACTGTCACCACCATTCCAAACGGAGCCTTAAACTATAGTTACTATACCATTAAGGCATTAACTCTATATAAATATGGTAGAATTAATTTTTCGGTTAATTCTAGTTAATTTCACAAGGTTTTTTGTGTGTGAAATAGTTTGGCCTAAAAGTTTAATATTTTTTTATAGAGCTTACGGTAGCTCCGGCTTTAGGGTTTAGGCTACTGGGTATGTTCCATCGTGAATTCTGATTGGCTTCTCATAAATACAGTAAATTTGAAACGTTTAGAAAACCTAAAGCAAAAATAATTGCGTTGTTTTAATATAAAATTAAATTAGATTTTATATGATTCATGATAAAAAAAAAAGATAAATTAGTGGAATGAAGGTGTATAATTACATGGGAAAAAACAATAAACCCTATCTAAAGAATAAGATAATCGATTTCCTCCCAACTGCTCTATCAAAAGGGCCAAAGTATGTATGATTGGCACTTGCCTGCGACTATATATCATCTCCTGCCATTTTCCAAGCAAAGTCTTTGGTTTCCAATTTTGTTGTAGGGTCGTTTCACACTGAAACTACCCTACAAAGATGAGTTTGGTTCCGTTTGGCATAGTAGTGGAGAACATAATGGTTGTGAACAATTGTTCGTGAATGCCAATTTATGGGAACAATTTTGTCGCAGGGGCATTTTCTTTTCTTGGTGATCTTAATCATTGCCATGCCAAAATATAGGACCATGTCATTTTTGTCCAAACTCGTCAGAGTAAATATCGTCACGCCAAACAAAGCATTTGTTCGAGGATGATTGAGATGCGGGCACGGGTACGGGAGGAAAAAAATTTCAACATAACTCTCAACCAACGAGATGTTTGGACATAAATATGTGTCCAAGTGTTCGTATATGATTCAAAAATAATCACGCGTACAACTTTTCGATCATGCATACGATCACTCTTCGATCTCATGAATACAAATGTCTGTCCAGGCACCAAAAGGACCAAAACAGTATCAGCACATGTTCACAATTGGCAATAGGTGATCAGAAATAGTTTAGCCTTCATTTATATTAGTTTTATAGGGATTTCACTCAAAATTTTATAGTGACAGAAAAAAATAGAAATACTAGATATCAAATTATAATAAATATGAACAAAAATGATTATTAATAATGGGAATTGTTATCCGCACTAAAAAGATTGGTTATTCACAGCTTTTTTATATCCGCACTTTATTTTTTTAAGAAAAGATATCCGCAAATAAATTTTAAATTTTAGCATGACGCCAACAACTTCCGACTCGTCCCCCGCATAGAAGTTCTCGGAATCTCCACCCTTGCTTCGATTGTCATTTGCCTAGGAGTTGGAAAGCGAACAACAATTTTCATTCTCTCCATCCAAATGGCCGAACCCCTCCAAAACCGGATCCGGATCCCTGGAGTTCCTGCAGGAACTCTAAGGGGTGGAGTTCCTACTTTGCAAATTATTGGAGCGAAATCAGAAAAAATGGTTAACATGAAAGTTGTAGATATCCCCGAAACGAATAACTTTCATGTTGAACATTTTTTGATTTGAAGTCGTTTAGACTCCCGATTTGAGCTCCTAAAAAACACAGTCCGAAAAACATTAAATTAATGTTTCTCGAACATTATTTTTTCGGAGTCCAAATAGGGAGTCTAAACGACTTCAAATCAAAAAATGTTCAACATGAAAGTTATTCGTCTCGGAGAAATCTACAACTTTTATGTTAACTATTTTTTCTGATTCCGCTTCAATAATTCGCAAATCAGGAACTCCGCCCTCTGGAGTTCCCGCAAGAACTCCAGGGGATCCGGATCCCCTCCAAATGCGTGCGTAACCTCAGTTCAGTTTTCAAATGAACTTCTGTCTGAATAAAAAGAATATTTTTTTAATCTTCATTTTCTTGAGAGCAGGTTGCTGGCTTGCAGCCCACGTAGAAGGAAGAAGATGCAGGCGGAAACGGTCTGATCCAGTCTGGTCGGCTACGGCGGGGAAGATACAGGCGGCTTGCTTGGAAGTTGTAGGCAGTGTCGCTCCGTCGCTCCGGCGAGGAGCGACTGGCTGGAAGAGAGGGAAGAAGTCGCAAGAAGGGACATAATGCCGCTATTTGCAATTAGCCAAAGTTCAAAACAAAAGAAAAGACTTGATATTGAGTGCTACGAAGAAAAAGAAGACAAAATGCTGCTTTCTGCTCAGGTGAGTTTAGACGGTGAAAATAAAGCTCCCCCAAACGGAGCCTATATGTTTGGCACGATAGCAATTATGACCGCTGCGAAGAAAAGAAAACTAGTTTTGAACATAAAAGTGAATGAAGTTGTTCGGGTGAGATCGAGCGTTCATGAACGACGACGGTTCATAACCACTGGATTCATGACAGCTGCCGCCTTGCCTAACGGAGGCTAAGGAATGAATCAATGTTAACCAAATACATAAAATACATGCATAAAAGAAACAAGAGCAAGCCTCAAACACTGGAAGCACCCTAATGCCTAGTAGTTTCCTGAATAATAATCAGATATATTAGACGGACATACACTTTCGTGGAACCTACAAAAAAAACTTTGTAAACACTGAGAATCAACCTAAGGCCTAGTAACTAAGCACCGCTTAAAAACACCACTAAGACCTAAGAACTAGCACTGCTGAAAAATAAAAGTTTTTCAAGGGTGCAAACTGCAAAGTGTCAAAATTAAATATTTAAAATGTAATCTACAAAAACTTCCTAATTGGTGGGCGCTTATTGCCTAGTGCCGAAAGTCCAAAAAAAGTTTAGCCAGCTAGAGCGAAAGACCACTTGAAGAGGCTCGGGCGATTGAGATCGTCCAAAGCAGTTTCCTCCGAGGATCCGGAGGAGCTCTCCATGGTGTCAGAGCCGCCATCCTGACTGAGCCGCAACCTGTGAGCATTGTCGGTGATCCACTTGGCAACCTCCGGGGAAGAGGCCCAATCAGACAGAGCTTCCCGCGTCGACTCCCGCGTGAAGTCTTCCCACTCCATTTTCGAGAACTTTCTCGTGGGCGTTTTGTGGAATGTTGAGTAGAAATCCTCGTTGAGGCGTCTGTTTCTCGCGCCCGGGGTCAAGTTCCTGTTGGGGGTGGAGCTCATCTGCCCTGCAAAAATTGAAATTCAAAATATGTAAGATAAAATTCTCCTTCTATCAGAATCAATATATCTCTAATCACAAAGTGCGCATGCGCCGCCCACTGAAGCATGATCGAAGTTCATCGTGTGAGCGGCCCACGGGGCTGTTTGGTTGCGCTTTTTAGATTGTTCAAGTTATCTAAAGCCTAAAAAACTCCTTATACAAGATTTTAGCGATATGAACCATTAATTATGTTGAACTATTTTATACATTTCAGCAAACAATAAACCGTTGGAGTTACAAATCAATGAGTAAAATTTAGGCAACACGACCATAACTGGCGAAGATGAGCCTGTCGTGCCAGTGCCATGCTGTTGCGCATGCGACATATAAGCATATACAACAACACTCAAGCCTTTATCCCACTATAGTGGGATCGGCTATATGGATCCTTTGTCGCCATTGTGCCCTATCTTTTGTCATAATCTCACTAATGCCTAAGTACATCATGTTTTTCCTTACAGTTTCATTCCAAGTCTTTATTGGTCTACCCTTTCCTCGTTTAACATGCCTAGTGACTAGACTTTCACAACGCCTAACAGGTGCCTCTAATGGTCTCCTTTGTATGTGTCCAAACCATCTTAGACGAGCTTCTCGCATCTTCTCTGCAATTGGTGCTATCCCCGTTTTATCCCTGATACGACATATAAGCATATAACCAGGAAAATTAAATAATGCCACACAAACTAATCAATGACTATCACAAGATTTTTAATAAATATCAGGCTTATATTTGAACAAATATATGCATTTGTTAATTTGGTGATTAAGATAATATGCGAAATGCTATCAATTTTTTTTTGCTTCACAATCTAAATTCTAACCAATTTTTTTGCTGCATATATGCTTTATTTTGTTTAAGATTATTAAACCATGAACAAAAAATCGTGGGAAAATCCAAAATGTCGAGTAACCCTGAACCCGAATTGCTAGTGTTAGAGCTTATAAGTTAGAACACAATTAAAAAAAGAGGGAGAAGTTTTTCGGATGTTGTATTAGCTGTTAGAATAATAGGGTATTTCTGCTACCTTTTGGGGAGACCGGTTGGTTCAGTCATGTAAGGGAGGGGCAATTCAATTCCAAGCCTTGGTTATACACCGAGAGTTTGGAGAGAAGAAACTAATGCTAAGCGCGAGTTTGAGGCTTGGTGAGCAAATCAGTAAGCTGACGCTCGGGGGGACATAATGAGGAACAAGAGTATCTTGAATGTGCTGATCGCAAAGGAAGAAGGCATCAAAACTAATGTGCTTGGAGAGCGAGTGCTTGGTTGGATTCAGGGTAATCTGGATAGCACCGGTGTTTTCACAATAGAGAGTGGTAGAACCAGAAGGAGTAGCATCAAGATCAACAAGCAACCAATGAAGCAAGACAATATCCTCAACTGTAGTGGTCATGGCACAGAGCTCTGCCTCTGAGGTAGAATGAGAAACGTCGGCCTGCTTCTTGGATTTTCAGGCAACGAGCGAAGAGGCAAAGAAGAGAAAAAACGGTAACGGAATGACGATCAACATAATCACTAGCCCATGTAGCATAAGAATATGCCTGTAACTGGAGAGAGTTGTTGCGGGGGTAAAATAGACCATGATTCATAGTAGCACAAAGATATCAGAGAACATGCAACAAGTGAACATAGTGAACTGTTGTGGGAGCACTCGCAAACTGACTCAGTACATAAACAACAAATACAATGTCAGGTCTAGTAATGATGAGGTAAACCAAACTCTCAACCAGATGACGGTACCATGTCAAATCGGAAAGAGGAGAGCCCTCATTCGGACGTAGCTGAAGCTGGAGCTCCATGTGAGTAGCAACAGTGCGAGAGTCGGACAGTGCAACACATGCCAGTAAGTCTGAGGTGTAGTGCAGCTGAGATAACCGGTAGTCAGTAGAAGTAGCAGAGAACTCGATGCCCAAGAAATAACGTAGTGTGCCAAGATCAGTCATCTGAAACTGCTGCTGAAGGTGAAGTTTGACAAACTCAATATAGGAGTCATCAACACCAATAATAATCATGTCGGCCGCATATAACAGATTAACAAGAGAAGGGTCTGACCCGTGAAGAAAAGTAGACAAACAAAGCTGAATCATAATGATATGGCTGAAAACCAGATGCAAGAACTGCTATACTAAAATGCTAAAACCAGGCTCGAGGAGCCTGTTTGAGGCCATAAAATGTTTGACGGAGATGACAAACAAGGCCGAGAGCGATAGCTAGGCCCGGGGGAGGAAGCATGTACACCTCTTGCTGCAAGTCACCGTGAAGAAAAACATTCTTCACAACCAGCTGAAACAAGGATCACTGACAGATAACTGCAACAACAAATGTGGGTCCTGATAGTAATCATGTGGGCCACAGGAGCGAAGGTCCCATCATAATACCGACTGTGCTCCTGCTGAAAACCACAGGCCACCAACCAGGCCTTGTATCTTTTTACTGTGCCATCCGAGCGAGTCTTCACTTTGAAGACCCACTTGCAAGCAAGGTTGCAGATGTCAGATATTGGGGGCACATCGGTTTAGATTTTTCATGCCGGTTTTAATATGTCGGGAGATATATCGGGTTTAAATATTTAATTATGTATATGTTTAATTATTTATAAATATATTCCTTTTTAAATTTATATATCAATATATTAATAATTTGATATTTATTGAACTCCTAAATTTATCAAACTAATATAAATATTTTGTGTTGCACAAGTAATAACGGTATAATGCGTGAAATAAAATAGGAGAAAACAGAATGTTGAGAAGTTGTCGATGACAATGAAAGATAATGAACATTTAGTACATAATTCAAAAATCATGCATAATTGAAGTCGATGATGACCTTGAGCAAGAAAGAAAGCCAAAAGAAGGGAAAAAACAGAAGGAAAAAACAATGAAATAATTTTGATTTATTGTCTATTAGAACATAAACACTAATTAAAATAAATTGTAAAAAATCAGTCTATAGAATGTCGGGATATATCAGTTGATATATCGACGAAAATATCGATCAATAGCAGACATATCAGAGGATATATTCCAAAATGATATTTTGCAAACAAATATCAGAAACGTGTCGTTTTGTCCATGAAACCTTTATGTCGGCCGTCATGTCGGAGGATATCCATAATAGTGCTTGCAAGTGATAGGGATTGCACTAGAAGGTAATGGAACTAGGTTCCAAGTAGAAGTACGCTCCAAAGCACTCAACTCGTAAGACATGGCGACCTGCCACTCAGGAATCAAGACAGCCTCCCTATAGGAACAAGGCTCTGGAACACCACAAGTAGCCGTTAAAAGGGCTGATAGGTCAACGACTGCTAGATCAAAAGCTGAGTAGTAAGGTTGAGCTGATCGGGTGGGTGTTGATCACGAGTGGGGTAAAATCGTGCTGGAGGATCATCCATAGGTAGCTTACTGGACGAGACATGATGTAAAGGGGAATATGGCACATCTGTAGGGCAGGACTGCTGAACATAGTGTCGAGCATAGTGCTGAGGAGGAGCAGGGGCACGAACCTGGACAGGAAGGTCAGGAGACTGTGGAGATGAATTAGGAAGAAGGACAGGAGATGGTGACCCTGGTGGAGACTGAGTGTGAGGTAACTCAAAGGAAGGTGACACAGACGATGGTATGGAGAGAAAGAGAACACCATCAACTGTAGTGAAAATGTGAGTAGGAAAGAAGGAGACGAAGGCGATGATGAAACAAAAAAGGGGTGGTCCACAACAAAAGTAATGTCTCGGTAGATACGAACACGACGAGCTATATGTTTATAACATTTATAGCCCTTGTGCTCATGGCTATAAGCAAGTAAAACACAAGTGGTGGACTGAGCAGATAGTTTTGTGCGCTCATAAGAAGGAAGAACATATCATAAACAATCAAACACACTTAGGTGGTCATAACGAGGAAGACAACCAAACAGACGCTCACCAGGACTGCTACCCTGGATGAAAGTGGATGGCTGGAGGTTGATAAGATAGACAACAGTGGATATGACCTCAGCCCAATAAGTGTGGAGGCACATGAGATGCAATGAGGAGAGTAAGACTCGTTTCAATGATATGATAATGCTTCGTTTATGCAGTGTCATTTTGAGAATGAGCACCAAGACAGGAAAGCTGAGGTAGAGTACCATAAGAGGCCAAAAGATCACAAAAGGCATGTGACAGGTATTTCCCCCCTGAATCAGAGCGAAACGTGCGGATAAACGTGGAGAACTGAGTACGCACCATAAAGACAAACTCGATGTAAATTGAAAAAAATTAGCACGAGAACGCATCATGTAAACCCATGTATAATGCGAGAAATCATCAACAAAAATAACATAATAACGTTGATCACCTTTTGAAATAAGGGGCATCACATTTGGGTTTGAGGAGTGGTGTTAACATCCTCATAAAGGAGGTCGTGGATTTAAGTCCCTGCCTTAATAACCTCCCTAAATACTTGATTAAAGTCCCCTCTGGGAGATTTGGTTGGGATACTCCGACTGCAGGCGGGCTGTACGGGGGCCCCGAAAATGGCTACACCCTATCGAACTTGTCCCAATCTTTCGACATGTACTTTAGTTATATTTACTATCTTCTGTTATTGTATCAATTTTTATACTGTTTCCTAGTTTACTTCATATCACGAGAGTCGGTCTGACTTTTGAAATGTTACTCAACTATGTAAGGGTATTATAGCGGGAAGAAGGTTAAGACCAAGGACATCTCTAACCACTTTGTAATGCCTGGTACACGAAAGAAATATGCGTTCTCCATGTTGTATCTAGTAAATTCTTTAATAGTTATATATGTTTCAAACTATTTTTATGTGGTAAACATACCAGGAGGTGACCAGAACAACACACTGAATATTTTTTATACCTTTTGGGTTATGTCAAAAAAGATGCGCAGTTTCTACTGTCCTTCCAAGTCAATGCCTGGAGCTGAAGCAACATGAATTAGTTCCTTGGCTGCTTTGATCCGTTCAGATTGCTGATTTCTCCTCTCATCCTCCTTGGATGATCTAAGATTTCTCCAAGATACTCCTCATTTTCTTCTCACTTCTGAAATCAAACATTTCTTTGAACCACAGATAATACATCGGGTTCTCAGACTTTTTATTCTTCAGCAATATTATAATGTCAATTTCTAATTCAGTTATATGGAAATATTTCATAGTTTCTAATTCAATTATATGCAAATAATTCATGGTTGAGTCCCTCTACAAACACAAGCTACTTTGTGGCTCTTTTTAGAGCTTATTGTTGCCATCTTAGTGACTCACAAACTGGAACACAAAGACGCGCCAAAGGCACAAAGAAAAATTTAACCATTGTCACGCCCAGCTCCACAATGTGGTGAGCTTATTCCTTGAAGAATGCAAAATGGTATATTTCTTTACAAGATGATTACATTAGACATTAGCACATTAGACATTAGTACATTAGACATTAATACAACATGCAAAGATTACATTCAATGATTTCACTGGACATTAATGTAACCATGATGTCAGCTTTAACATAGAGAAACCTGACAAAATCATTACGATCACAATACCATGTTTCCTTGTTCTTTTCACTCCATTTTTTTAATCAGTTTCAATATAATTGCAATTCGATCAGGACATATGCGATCAATTCCAAGAACAAAATACTGAACTTGTTCGTATAGTAGAGAGGAATAATGCCGATTCAATTAATCGAGAGAGGCCTTACTCATATATATATATATATATATATATATATATATATATATATATATATATATACTTGAGCAAGGAGGAAACCTAAAAACAAAAAAAGACCAAACTACCCCAATCAGGGTTAATACACTAAGGAAGATTTAGAATAAATTACATGTAACTTACAACTCTCCCCGTCAAGTCACACGGAAGATGTCAGTCATCCCAAGCTTTTGAATATCATCGGTAAACACATCACACCCCAAGCTTTTGGTAAACACATCGGCCAGTTGATCTTTGGAATGAACAAAATGAGTGACAACTGTCTTTTCATCCAAGTGATCTTTGATAAAGTGTCGATCAACCTCAACATGTTTTGTCTTGTCAAGTTGGACCGGGTTATGAGCGATGCTAATAGCTTCCTTTTTGTCACAGAACAAGGAGAAATGGGCTGTCTCAGAGAAACTCAGATCTTGTAACACGGTACGCAGTCATAGCCCCTCACATAGGCCTTGAGACATGACACGATATTTTGCCTCTACACTTGATCTAGCCACAACCAGGGGCTTTCTTAAAATATCGCAGCACGCGATACACAACTTCTTAATGTCTGATCCTGGGAGAATGCATATATCTGCTAAAGATACCGACCGCAAACGAAAAGTCAGGGCGTGTGTGGGATAGATATATAAGTTTTCCAACCAATCTTTGATAACATGATACATCTATGTGATCACCATCATCATCTTCCTCAATCCCGTGATTTTCCTCCATAGGGGTGTTCGCAGAAACACAACCAAGCACACCAGTCTCCTTTAGTAGATCCAATATATACTTCCATTGGGATATAAAGATATCCTGCTCACATCTAACCACCTTGATACCCAGGAAGTATCGTAATCTTCCCAAGTCTTTCACTTCAAATTCAGCAGATAGGAGAGTCTTAAGATTAGCGATCTCCTCTGTATCATTTTTGGTAATCACAATGTTATCCGTGTAGAGAATGAGAACCACAACCCTCTGTTCATGTCCCCGGATAAACACGGTGATGTAGGGTAGGCTGTGGAGTGAATTCTAAATGCACACTAGTGAAGAGTGGGGTCGATCCCTAACGGTTCAATGCCTACAACATACGCGGTTCGGCGCAAGGATTAATATTAGCAACAAAGTATTATAAGATAACGCACAAATTTTCATAAGCAAAGATAAACAATTTCTTAAAGCTTGAGACGTGGCTTTCCTCCGCAAGGAGGGCTATAACGAGCGCGCGGCGAATCAATCCGTTCTGCAGTCAGAGATTTTCACAAAAACAAATAATAATGGACTTTTAATTCCACAAGCATAAGAATACCACAACGCAACAAAGTGTAATACCGTCAACTAGTACAAAGCACCACAAAAATCTGAAATAAAATCAAGACTGCAGTAATTCTAGGTAAATCTGAAATTTTGGAGGCGAGGTGGAGCTTTCCGGATGGTGAAAGACTAGATCGGGTGAGGGGAAGTGGTTCCACGGAAGGGGGAGGATGGCAGCAAAGGGGAATTGGCGGGGTGGCTGGATCTGGCTGGAGGAGTCCAGATCTGGACTGGTTGAGGGAGAAAATAGCCACGAGGGCTGTTGGGGCAAGGCCGGGTGGCGGAGGCGGTTATGGAGGGGCGGTGGTGGCTGGATCTGGGCCAAAACAGGGAGGCTGGCCTGTTTTGGAGGTGGTCGGGGAAGCTAGGAGGGCGGCGGTCTGAGGGGAGTGGGCTGAGGGCGCTGGGAGGAGGCCGGCCGGCTGGTTCCTTGGCTGAACAGGGCCGCAGGTGGCTGGTTACAGCCCAGAATTTGGGGCGGCTGTGTGGGAGGGGGGGGGGGGGGGGGGGGGGGGGGGGGGGGGGGCTGGACAGCAATAGGAGAGGGTGGCGGTGAAGGAAAATCAAGAAACACAAAACTTACCCAAGGAGTCGTCGCCAAGGGGGTCCACGGACGTCGGCACTGCGGAGGAGATCACCGGAATGAAGGGATTTCTTCTCCAAACATTCAGCAATAAGAATTCCTGCAGCCCTAAGGATCTATTTATAAGAAAACAAAGTTAGGGCAACCGAAATCGACGACTATGATTGGTCGGTGGTTCCGATGCCATAACTACATAAAATAAAACTCAAAATACATAATGTTACATATGAAACTAAATCTAAACGACGAGCCGGACGCATCCGCGGTGGCGGATCGCCGGTTCTGTCAAGTCCGTCTGCGAGAATACACGAAGGTGGGGTCCGCCTTGCGCCGAGTTGCGTCAGATGGTCCCCCATCAACTCCCTCCGACTGAAAAGCCTTCATCTCTGATGAATAAAGATGATCGTACTGTAGTCGAAGTCCAGGGGCGAGTCGATCAAGCTCTGCAACAACAATCCAGGTGTCGTCGGAGAAGGAACGCCCACGCTAGCGAACCAAGTAGCGGCACACGAGGCCACCTGTAGAGGGGACGTACTCATGCACAATGATCTCGGTGATGTGCTCGTCGCTCAATGCTCGAGGAAGGAGATCCGGTGGAATCGGCGGTGCTGGAGAGAGAGCCAGTTGGGACGAGATCTTGGGTAAGTGGGGGTCAATGGCAGACTGGGTGTCGGGAGCGGGTAGGGGTGGTATAGGCCAAGTGGTGGGAACAGGCTGTGGCGGTACAGGCTCCGGAGGGTAATCAGAGTGGGGGTCAGGGTACTCGTGAGGTGCAAAGTATGGCGTCAGGTCCTCAACATTGAACACGGGGTGGATACCCATGCTCGCAGGAATATCTAGCTCATAAGCATTTGTCCCGATCCGTCTCAGGACTGAATAAGGACCGATTCGCCTGACGCTTAGCTTCTTAGCAGACCCCCGGGGGAGTCTCTCGGTGCAGACTCTCACTATCACCTGCTCGCCTATCTGAAAATGTTTTTCTCGTTTATGTCTATCGGCTTGTTCTTTGTAATATTCGTTGCTTAAATTAATTTTGCGCCGAACTGACTCATGCAACTCATGCAAATGACGTGTGAAGGACTCTGCGGACTCACTAGGCCGTGACTCAGTCGGGACAGGAATAAGGTCAATGGGCTTCCTAGGGTCGTAACCTGACACTATATGAAACGGACTTAGACCTGTCGACCTATTGATTGAGCTACTATATGCAAACTCCGCAACAGGGAGCACCGAATCCCAACTAGCTGTGTGGTCTCCCACAAACCACCGCGGATGGACTGGACCTTCTCAGGGTCTACGGACACGCCTAAGGAAGAGATGATGAAATCGAGGAAATGGACTGACTCGGACAAGAAAGAACACTTTTTCGTATTTATAAATAACTTCTCCTTCCGGAGGATGTCAAACAACAATCGCAAGTGCCCGAGGTGGTCCGCCTCAGTGTGGCTATAAATCAGAATGTCGTCAAAGTAGACGACGAGGAACTTACCCATGTAGAGTCGCAGAATCTGAGTCATGACTCGCATGAATGTGCTCGGGACGTTCGACAGCCCAAATGGCATGACTAACCACTCATACAGACCATCTTTGATCTTGAATGCCGTTTTCCACTCGTCCCCCTCTCTAACCTTGATCTGGTAGTAACCGCTACGGAGGTCGATCTTCGAGAAGATCTGGGCTCCCGTCATCGTGTCTAAAAGATCGTCCAGGTGAGGGATCGGGAAACGGTACTTCACAGTAATCTTATTGATAGCCCGGCTATCGATACACATGCGCCAGCTGCCGTCCTTCTTAGGGGTGAGAAGGGCGGGGACTGCGCACGGGCTCAAACTCTCTCGGATGAACTGCTTTCGGAGAAGCTCGTCGACCTGTCTTTTGAGCTCAGCATGCTCAACGGGGTTCATGTGATAGTGCGGCAAATTTGGGAGCGAGGCCCCCGGGACTAGATCGATAGCGTGCTGTATGTCTCGCAGAGGGGGTAACTCATCAGAGAGCTCCTCTGGCATAATATCTGCAAACTCACCTAATAGAGGTCGAACGGCAGGGTGAATCTCAGGTGTGTAGGGCAATCAGATGCCATAGTGGCTACCACTACATACATAATGCCAGCATTAGTGCTGTCCCTCATAAACTCACTGCGCCTCAGGACGTGTACGGGTCTCGAGGCACTCGTACTAGTGGAAGGCTCAACCAGACCCTTGGGTCTCTCTCTGGGCTGGGTAGGTGATAGAGTGATCTTCCACCCCTTGTCATAAAAAACACACGTGTTCGAGCGACCGAAGCACGTGACGTCGCGATCAAAAAGCCAAGGGCGGCCCAATAGAACGTGGGCGACATCCATGGGTATGACGTCGCACCAGACTCGGTCCTCAAAGGAAGCGATGCTGATCGGTACGAGACAGCGCTGGGTAACCTGTATCGCTGTCTTGTCTACCCAGATGACACGATAGGGTTGTGGGTGAGGCTCTGCCTTCACCTGCATACGGTCTAGACCCTTCTGGGCCACAATATTCACACAACTCTCACTATCGATGGCTAATTTGCAGGGTATGCCTGCACTCGGGAAGTACGTGTAGAAAATGGTGATGCGACGTCAATCCTCATCGACATGTGGGGTATGTAGGAGGCGCCTGACCACTCCCACCTCTAGTGAACGTTCAACGTCGCTCTCCCAGCCCTCCTCAACGGCGGTAGTAATCTCCTCAGTCACCTCCTCATCTCCCTCTAAACTCTGCTCCTCATTCTCAACCAACAGATTCCGCGTGGGGGCACAGCGCCGCCACGTGCCCTTTGCCAGAGCATCTAAAACACTGGATACCCCCAGGCCTCTGGCCCTCAGTGGTGACAGCCTTACCCTTCATGTCAGTAGTGACCCGTGGGGGTGGGGCGGCTGTAGCAGTCTGGGGAAGAGCGGGCTTCCTGTATGTCGAAGAATCAGTCCGGGAGGGGAACTGCTTCGTACCAGACGTACGAAGATACTGCTCGTACTCTAGGGCGAGCTAGAATATCTGGTCGACAGTCTCGAGGTGATGGGGAATCAACTCTCTCCGGAGCTCCGAACGAAGGTCAGCCTTAAATCGAGAGGCAGTGGCGATGGGCTCCTCCGAAATATCGCTCCTAACGACCAGCTCGTCGAATCGAGCCATGTACTCGGCTACCGTAAGCGTCCCCTGACGTAAGCTCTGTAGCTGATCAAGCAGCTGATCACGGTAAGAGGCAGGGAGATACTTATCCTTGAGTCTCTCCTTCATGTCCTCCCAACGGGTGATGGGGTAGTAGCCGTCTCTCTCAACAGCTCTCTCCACGCTAATCCAGAATACCTTGGCCTGCCCGATCAACTTCATCTTCGCAAACCGGACACAACGCTCGTCACTCATATCGTACCAATCAAAGTAATGGTCCATGTCTAGAAGCCAGTCACTAAAGGCTTTCGGATCCAAACGACCATCGAATGTCGGGGCATCCAGGCGAATCCGACAAGTGATGTCAAAGGCGTGGTCACCTCTCCGCGGGTCAGGGTAATCATCAGGAGGATCGTCACGGTCGTACTCGTGCCGAGCGGGTGGGGGCCCGCGCTCACGTCGACCCGGCGGGTAGTACTCATCTCGACGCTGGTCATAGCGACCGTGTGGGGGTACACGGTTCCTAAGGTCAGGCTGACGTGGCATGCGGTATTCATCACGCTGAGGCGGGGGTCGGACACGCGCTGGCTCTGGATTTCGCCTTGCCGGTGGGGTTGGGACTCGTATGGGAGTATCACGACGATAGCGGTCTGCTGGCGGCGGATCATCTCTGAACCGCTGGCCGCGATGGGGGAAATCGTCAGGGTCGTCCGCGATCTCATCGTCATGCTGTGAGGGAGTATCCCTGGCGTTCTTGAACTGGTCGAGGCGGCAATTCACCGCGGCGATATTGTGACGCACGTTATCGAACTGGGCACCTAATGCATCAAAACGTTCTAGGATAAGGCGCTGAAAGTCAGTGGTAGCGGCGCCCGAATTCGAGCCCGCTGCCCGGTCATTGGTGACTGGCGAATCTACCATGCTTCTAAATGCCCTACAACTACGGAGCATGCAAAATGGCCCAACCTCGCTCTGATACCAACTGATGTAGGGTAGGCTGTGGAGTGAATTCTAAATGCACACTAGTGAAGAGTGGGGTCGATCCCTAACGGTTTAATGCCTACAATACACGCGGTTCGGCGCAAGGATTAATATTAGCAACAAAGTATTATAAGATAACGCACAAATTTTCATAAGAAAAGATAAACAATTTCTTAAAGCTTGAGACGTGGCTTTCCTCCGCAAGGAGGGCTATAGCGAGCGCGCGGCGAATCAATCCGTTCTGCAGTCAGAGATTTTCACAAAAACAAATAATAATGGACTTTTAATTCCACAAGCATAAGATTACCACAGCGCAACAAAGTGTAATACCGTCAACTAGTACAAAGCACCACAAAAATCTGAAATAAAATTAGGCTGCAGTAATTCTAGGTAAATCTGAAAATTTGGAGGCGAGGTGGAGCTTTCCGAATGGTGAAAGACTAGATCGGGTGAGGGGAAGTGGTTCCACGGAAGGGGGAGGATGGCAGCAAAGGGGAATTGGCGGGGTGGCTGGATCTGGCTGGAGAAGTCAAAATCTGGACTGGTTGAGGGAGAAAACAGCCAAGGGGGCTGTTGGGGCAAGGCCGGGTGGTGGAGGCGGTTATGGAGGGGCGGTGGTGGCTGGATCTGGGCCAAAACAGGGAGGCTGGCCGGTTTTGGAGGTGGTCGGAGAAGCTAGGAGGGCGGCGGCCTGAGGGGAGTGGGCTGGGGGCGCTGGGAGGAGGCCGGCTGGCTGGTTCCTGGGCTGAACAGGGCCGCAGGTGGCTGGTTACAGCCCAGAATTTGGGGCGGCTGTGTGGGAGGCGGGGGGGGGGGGGGGGGGGGGCTGGACAGCAATAGGAGAGGGTGGCGGTGGAAGGAAAATCAAGAAACACAAAGCTTACCCAAGGAGTCGTCACCAAGGGGGTCCACGACGTCGGCACCGTGGAGGAGATCACCGGAATGAAGGGATTTCTTCTCCAAACATTCAGCAATAAGAATTCCTGCAGCCCTAAGGATCTATTTATAAGAAAACAAAGTTAGGGCAACCGAAATCGACGGCTATGATTGGCCGGTGGTTCCGATGTCATAACTACATGAAATAAAACTCAAAATACATAATGTTATATATGAAAATAAATCTAAACGACGAGCCGGACGCATCCGCGGTGGCGGATTGCCGGTTCGGTCAAGTCCGTCTGCGAGAATACACGAAGGTGGGGTCCGCCTTGCGCCGAGTTGCGCCAGATGGTCCCCCATCACACGGTATGATCAGATTGAGCTTGCTTGTACCCAAACTTGAGCATAGCCGCGAGAAATCTCCCAAACCAGGCCTTAGGTGATTGCTTCATTCCATATAAGGATTTCTTTAGGCGGCAGACAAGCCCTTCAGCTACTTTCTTCACAAAACCATTAGGGAACTTCATGTATACCTCCTCATCAAGCTCACCATGGATGAACACATTCTTCACGTCCAGTTGGTGGAGGTCCCAGTCCAAGCAAGCAACACACATTAACAATACCAGAATGAAGTCCATTTTTGCTACAGAAGCAAAGGTCTCCTGATAATCAACTCCTTGAGTCTGAGTGTCTCCTTGAGCGACCAGACGTGCTTTATACCGTTTCTCCTTGCCATCTTGGTTCTGCTTAACATAGAAGATCCACCGGGAACCTATAACTTTCTTTCTTATAGGGAGAGAAGAAACATCCCATGTGTGATTTTTGTCCAAGGTAGACACCTCATCTTGCATAGCCTGTGTCCAAGCAGGTATCTCTAAAGATTCCTGCCATTTCTTAAGAATAACGACTAGGGAAAGGACGAAACAAAAGCCTGATGAATCAGGGTAAGATGTTGGTAAGCCACATGATTAGAAATAGGATGTTGCGTACAAGTAACTTTATCTTCCTTTAGCAATGCAAGAGGGATATGCAGATCAACATCATCATAATCTGAGTCTGAAGTTGACACTGTTAGAGGTAGAATTGTAGTAGCCTGTGTACCTGAACGACGGTGGTATACGTGGGAAAAGGAGAAATTATAGTAGAGAAGTCCGATACCGAGATAGGAGATATGAGTACCAGAGTGGAAGGAGTGGAAGGAGTGGAAGGAGTGAAAGGAATGAAAGGGATAGAAAGGAGAAGAGGAAGAGTAGGAGTAACATCCGTATCACCGGTATCACCACTACTCTCCCCCTGACGAAAAAAGGTGAGTCGAAGGCAGAAAATAGGATTCCTCCTCCCGAAAGGTGACATCCATGGTACAGAACATACGTCGAGAAGGAGGGTGATAACAACGATATCCTTTGGTCGTAGATGAATAGCCAAGGAAGACGCAACGTTGAGCCCGAGAGTCAAGTTTGTCGCGGTGAAATTGGTGCACATGCACGAAATAGACACATCGAAAGACATGAGGTGTCAAATGGGAAGTATGAACCACGCCGGAGGTGGAGAGACGAACTAGGGGAGTGATAAAGGAAAGGACACGAGAATGAAGAAGGTTGATAAGGTGAGCAACTTTAAGTACCGCATCACCCTAATAGGACTTATAAAGGTGCATAGTGGCTAGGAGACAACAAGCAACCTCGAGGAGGTGTCGATTTTAACGTTTGGCTTCTCCGTTCTGATCAGAGGTGTGAACACACGTTTTCTGGTGAATGATACTGTGAGTGGTGAGGTAAGAGTCAAAGGAACCACGATCATCATACTCCCCTCATTGTCACTTCGAAGAACACGAATAAAAGTATTAAATTGGGTTTGCACTATTTTATGAAACACTTGAAAGCAAAGAAAAACTTCATTTTTTTTCTTTTTCAACAGATAAACTCATGTAGTGCGCGAGAAACAATCAATACAAGTGACAAACCATCGAAAACCAGATAAAGAAAAAAAAGGGGGACGACCCCCAAATATCAGAATGTATAACATCAAAATGAATGCTACTATGAGAAGAAAGATGTGAAGAAGTATGTCACACATGTTTAGACATATCACATACATAAGCAAAATTCTAAAGAAAAGGTAAGAAAATAGGAAATAATTTTTACAGATAAACCGAGGACGGATGTCCTAGACGCAGATGCTAGCGACGATCATCATCAGTAGTAACAGTGAAACTGGAAAGAGCGTGAGAGAGAAGATGGGTGTCCATGTAGTACAAGCCGCCACAGTTCCTACCACTGCTAATGTTCCATTTCGTACCCTGTTCCTAAAAGGCACAGGAATAAAAAAAAGTTACCGAGCAGTTAAGAGATTTTGTAATATTGCTGATGAAAAGTAAATTGCGAGTAAAGGAGGGAACATGAAAAACGAAGGGAAGAGAAATGGTCGGAGAACAAGAGCAGCCTTTTCCCGCAATAGAGGACAAAGAACCGTTAGCAGAAATAACTTTGTCCTTAGCAGACAAAAAAGTATAAGAGAGAAAATTTGAGGAAAACCCAGTCATGTGGTGTGTAGCACCTGAGTCGAGCACTCATTCAGAAGGTGGGGTGGTGACAGCATGAGCATTAGACATAGCAATGGTGGTAAGAGAAGTAGAACCTCCGGTGACGGGATCAGGCTGAGAGTGAAGCAGGCGACAAAAGACATCCAATTCCTGTGCTGTAAGAGAGGCGGAAGCGGAACACTAGGGCTCATCATAGACATCCGTAGTGTAAGAAACATCATGAGAATGGTAGTCACTGTGTCTATGGCCCCCATGGCCTGGTTCACGCCCACGCCCACATCCAAAAGGTGTCAGATGCGGATCAAGTTTGAAACATGCCTCCCAAGAGTGCCCCCTTCGACCACAGTAATCGCAGGTGGGCACAGAAGATCCAGGAGTGGGAATGTGATCACGATTAACACTAGTCAGGACGGAATGATTAGGAGGAGTCATAACACTGAGTGACTTGCAATGGTCTTCATCACCCAGAACCATACTGAATGCGTCTCGAAGAGAGGGAAGAGGAGAGCAGTGGAGAACATGTTTTCGTACCATATCAAATTCCATATTCAAGCCCATCATGAAGACATGAACACGAAAGCGATCCTCCTTTTGTTTTAACTGAACGACATTAGTAGTACACGCGGGAGTGAAATGCACAAAGTAGTCCAGCTCTTGATAAAGACGCTCGAACTCCGAGAAGGATGATGAAACGGTCATCGATCCTTGCCGCAACTCCAAAATGCGGCGAGTGAGCTCTTATACCTGAGTAGAACTGCCAATCTGAGAGTACATTTCGCGAGAACGGGTCCAAATCTCGAATGTCGAGTCCATCATTCATCGACATATAACTGCGATATATCTTAGGAAACATCGAATGCAGGAGCCAAGAGACAAAAAGAGAGTTGTTAGAATCCCGACGCTTCTAGGAGGGATCAGTCTTGAGGGGCTCCTTAATTGTCCCATCAATATATCCAAACATCTGTTGGCTGCGAATGACATATTGGGCAACACGGGAACATTCAAGAAAATTTGTGTCATCCAAGGGAATCGTGATAATCTTCAAGGAGCTGGAGTGGTCATGAGGCTGCTGAGGGTTACTCATCTGAGGCTAGATCACACCCAAAGAAGATATAGAAGAATCAGGATCACCCATATTGGAAAGAGAGCTCTCAAATCGCACGAGGAAGGGCTCTCAGATCCGCAACATCTAACCAGCAGCGACATCATCAAGGCAGCTGCGGAATCCAATTGGAGCAGCAACGTCAAGGTAGGCTAACACCAGCAGCGCCAAGGCAGCAGCGGAATCCAATATTGTCATGTGACTGCTAATGTCAGTGCCTCGGTTCATTAATTTTCTTTTCATTCAGTTTTTTAAGTTTAGAGTTTCTACGGACATACACAATTTTTATGTGGTATTTGTTCACTAAAATTCAGGAGTGTGCAACATTGGGGATACGCTGCAGGCAAGGAAGAAGATTTCAGGACAAAGTTACCACTCCTCCGAGCTTTGAAAAAAAGATGGTACCCCGGCAGGTTAAGAGAGCTTTGTCCAATATACAATGTGTAGTAGCTAGAATGGGGTTCTACTTCTGGTGTATATTCTGAGCTTTTCCCTGGGTCCATGTGCATGCAGATAATATAACTTGTCATTGTATTGTCTGATGGTTCAATTCAACCAAACTACAGTACAAATTTAATAATTACCGTTTTTGTGAACAATTAGTCATTGTGATAAACGGATTAGTTGTGTGTCCGTTATTAATTTAATTTCTAGCCATGCCATATAGCGTATATAGCATAAGGTTCAGTACATCAAATAGTTTAGTCAACACATTGAATAAATATGTTCATGAAGGATGGCAGGATAGACTCTTCACATTATTATACATGAAGTGATCCCCTTGGCACAGCACCAATAGAAAAATTATTAGAAGTTAATCACAAAGGAAAATAAATAAAATCTGCAATGCTCTATATCATGATATTGGATTTCATGCCAAGAGCTCTACATTAGCTGCAAAAAATGAAATAGAAAATATAAATACCTTTGGAAGGAGAATTGGACAGGCCACGATGATAACTTGGATTTCCCCATAAAGTTTGCCCAGAACCCTTATTAGTTGAGCGATTCAAAAACTCGGCACTCCTGTTGCTTCCAGAAGAAGCTTGCCAGCCCTTTTGTTGCCACAAACTAGCATTATTTAGATGTCTACTTCGCCTGCAATTTTTTTAAAGTTAGGGAGGAAAAAAGGAAAAAACATGCAGAGTTGGATAAATCTATGAAACTCACGAGGTTGCAAAACCTGACCACTCAATTGATGTGACAAGAAAGCTGAGAGACCAACAAGCGCCCAATGCAACTACGGCTAAAAGTGCATCAAGAGAGCTCTGCAAGATTGGAGTAAGGAAAATATCTTAAAATATATGTTTAGATCAAAAATAAAAAAAAAACAAAAAAATAAATGGAAACAAAGCCCTCTTCCGTGCGCATAAGCATTTAATTTTCGCAGGGAACAAAATAAATGTGAACAAAGCCATAAAATGGTCAGAAAATTCTGAACTCTGCCCATCCTATCCAGATTTATTTTGCAAAGTCATCACCTACCACATCAAGGGAGTAATGTAAAGGGAAAGTGACATAGATCTTGGAAACTTCCCATCACAGTACCAGAGCAATAATAGCTACTTACGCTCAGCAGCCTGAAAGAACTCTCTCAAGTAACATTAATGTAGAGTCCGGGTATTGAATACAAAATAGTGAATCTGACGCAGGACGAATATATAGGCGGCGGGAAATCTGCGACCTAACCCTACATTTGCCAAACCGAGTGAATACAAAATTCCGAATGACCTTACATTTACCAAACCGAGCACCAACAAACTACTTTAGGCCATAGATAGATTTCTTGTGGCGCAGACAAGAGACTCCCCCGTGCTTTCATATCTAGGAGGTTACTGCATAAAGACAGTATCAGCAAATTCACCATCAAGAAATGCATTCTTAATATCAAGCTCATGCAACTGTCAATGACGACGAATGACCAATGAGATCAGTACTAATGCCACATTCAACTTGGACTGGAGAGAATATTTCTTCATAGCCCATATTATTGTGTAATACCGCGATGGTGTGTAAACACAGGATGGTCGAAGACATGGAGTTAATTAAATAACATGTGATGGTGATAGAGAAGTACCAATAAATCTTTGGAACCTGCATTTGAAACATAAGTGTTCTGACAATCTCTAGAAGGTGGAGGATTTCTACTTGACCACACCATTTTGTTGTGGTGTGTAAACATAGGTCGCTTGGTGGATAATGCTCAAATTATTGAATTCATGACTAGTATATTCACGGGCATTATCGAACTAAAGAATTTTAATGCAACTCAAAAATTGAGCGAGTTTCAGTGATGAATGAGTGAAAGACATGCGATACTTCAGAGCGACGACACGATAAATAAAATCATGTCTTACAAGGATGATCATCAATAAAAGTAATAAAGTATTGATATCCACATAAACTAGCTGTTTTATAATGAACCCAATATGTCCAAATGAACTAAAACAAAGGGAGTAGAGCTCTTTAACAATGAGGGGAAAATGTAGAACGATGATGTATTCATAGATACAAGATTCGCAAGTAAATTCAGAAAAAAGTAAAATCAGGAAGAACAGTAATGGAAAAGGAGCATAGTCAAGACGTCAGTGCCGATCAATATAAGTGATAGAAGATAGAGCTGAGTTAAGGAGGTCCAGAGTGTGTAACCCATTTTACATTCGTCAACTACCTATGATACTCTGCGTCCAATGATCTTGCACCACAAAGGAAGAAGAGAAAAAAGTGATGGAGCAATCATGGTCATGAGTAAGTCGACTAACAAAGAGAATTAAATTGAGAGTCACGAACATGGAGATTAGAAGCGAGATCAAATCGTCCAGCGGCGAGCACAAGTCGCGATCAGGAGACTTTGGCGAGTAGCAGAGACAAAGGGGGGTCCACCTGGGAGATCCACCAGTGCCTATCAATACAAAAGTAGGGCGACACACAAAGCCTAAGCGAGCGGTGGATTCGGCAAGCTGACGAGCAGATTGTGGATCGAGAGAGCTCAAGATTAAGCAAGCAGGTTGCGAGATCGAGTGAGCTCAAGATCAAGCAAACAGACGAGAATTTAGCTCAAGCAACGGGCTCAGTAGCTAGGGAGAGCACAAGTTACGAGATCAAATCAATCACGAGTTTACGCCAAGAAATGTTAGGCTCTGATACCAAGCAGAATAACAAAATACACAGCACAACAAATATTTTATAACTTCAAATTAGAGAAAAATACGAATACATGTACACACATATATATGTGGGAGTAGTGACACCTTAACTTCAAACTATAATGCGGGACTAATCTATACAAGAGAGATATCTCCTAATAAGCCATAGAGGTGTTCTTTATATTGGGCTTTTACATATATCTTCTATAATATGAAATCAATCCGTACAAATGAACAAGAAGTAAACTCCAAATAAGAGCTTACATTGGCGGCCCACGAGGGATGGACAATATGTGGTTAGGCTATGAACAGAGCTGTGAGGGAGAATGGAGAGCTGTAATTGTGTTGTAGAGGCTGGAGAAGTTGTCGGGGTTGGTAGAGCTGGCCAATAGCTGTGAATGGGGGTTGCAGGCTTTGGGAGGAGTTCGGGGGGGGGGGGGGGGGGGGGTGCGAGTTTTCCGGATGCTGGGAGGACGGCCAGACGGATAAAAGTTGGCTTGGAGGGTTTGGCAGCATGTGGAGAATGCAAGCAAGGTTTCTGGCAGGCTGGAAAGAAATCTGAAGGACTTCAAGCTGCCTGGGAGGAATCAAGGAGAATTCCGACAAGCTGAGAGGTGTTGGTGGGCTTCTGGATGGTTGGGAAAGAGGCAAGAATGATGTGGATTACTGGTAAGCTGGGAGGGCTGGAAGCTTGCTGGGAGAGAGAAACTGGGATGTAGGGAGTGCTGGGAGGCTAGTCCAGGGTCGCAGGAGGTTGATTCCTTCAGCTGCTTGAGGAAAAGAAGAGGTAAGGGTTGACAGTTCCTGCAGTTGAGGGTTTTAGGGGAGTGGAGGGCAGTTTGTGGAGGAAGTACACTGGTAGGGGTAGTTAGTAGACAGCAGGATTCATTTTTCTATAGTGGGATGAGTGGGTAGTTAGTGGAGTAGTTATAGGAGGAATATTGGGTAGTTATGATAGTTGTTGTGAGAATAGTGAGTGGTTATGGTAGTTATAGGAAATAGAGGGTTGGGTGGTTGGTTGGGGGAAGGTGGTGACCAGCCAAAGTGATAGAATGAATCTACAAGTGACAGACGCGTGATGCACTAATCATAGATGCAATGCAACCAACCACCGTGAATGCAATGGAACCACAACTCTAAAATGAAGATGCGGACTAATGCACGCACACAATCTGATGAACTTATGATGGATAACCTTAAACTATAATGTGATGATCGTGAGTAATTCAATGATGCAGTTATTTAAGACGCAAAATCAATTAAACAATATTAATTTTTAAAGCTTGCACTAACATCACAATCAATAGCAACTTTTCTAATTAAGTAGGAGAATGACAATCGCAAATTAATTGTGTCGGAATTCAAAACACATGACAGATAAGAAATACATGCCTTTGAAAAGTGAAAGAATCAAATTAATTTAGGGCAAAATATTACAAGCAAAAAACGAACATCCGTACAATGCAGGGAATGAAAACTGAAATATAAAGACCCACCAAGAAATCAGCACCAACGATAGAGCAAGTGGTATGTGAGTCTGAGAAGACCGTAGGAGCATTGCAAAGGATCAAATATGTGGTCGACATGCCGCAATGAAGAGGGGGATTTCTAGGGTTTGTGAATGAATTTTGATTTAGTGGAGAAATGTAGAGGGAGGTGGAGGTGGCTGAGTGGAGGTTGAAATGGAGGAAGAACGACTATAAGGGGGTTGGTCGGTGCTGGGAAAGGAGGTTGAGAGCTACGGGGGTGGTTGCCGTACTAGTGGAGGGAGACAGGGAGGCGGCGGGGAGTCGGTAGAAGAGGAAGGGGTGTTTGTAGGGATTCTAGAAGAGGGAAGGGAGGGTTGTGAGGACTTGGGGAGGTTGAGCAATGGGAGGATGCCATAGTTGGCTGGGGTGGTGGAGGTCAATTGAGGGTCAAAGAAGGGGGAAAGAGAGGGATACGACGGCTGGAAGAAGATTGCCCGAGTATATGGTACTTGGAGTTGAAGGAACAACACGTTAGGCTGTCGGTGGGATCGGAGCTCTCATGCAATAACACCTGAGGAAACGGCGATGGTGGCTCCAAGTGTCGGAACAAGAAGGAGGTGCGGGATTCGACACTTGCGCACGTGACCGAGCGGCTCCTTGATAGAACCGTTTAACACTCGACCCCCTATGAAAAACCCAAAAAGGGATGTTTAAAGGAGGGGGGGATTTAGGGTAAGTGCATATGGCAGTCCTAATAACCTGATCGAATAAATTAACCCGACTCTTGAAATAAAGCTCACAAAACTAAAAGAAAATATATAAAAATAAGAAAAATCAAGTCTATCACAATCGCGGGCTCTGATCATCCGTCTGACGATCCAAAAATGTTCATAACGACAAATTGTCCAATTTCGCACATCGATCTCCATCAAAAAGGAAGGTAGCAGCCGACCAGAGTAAAGTGGTGGCCAGTCAAGGGAGGGGGGGGGGGGGGATGTGCCTAGGCTTCAACATAGATTCCATAGATTCGACGCCGCAGTGAGGACCAAACATTTCTATAAATGTCCTAAATCTTCAATGTCAGAAATCGGACTTTATACTCGTATTAACAGGTAAAACAGACTAGGACAACCACTATGATTCTATGAACGTTCCAAAATGTCCGATCATGAGGGTTGTAAAATTCTGTGTATAACCCGTAATTCGTTGAGATCAGAAATGCTTAAAGAGACGACTACTTACAGACCATTTAGTTCGGCAGCCTGTCGACTATTCGCAGACCTCACCAGAAGAGTACTCAACATCCTCAAGAAAGAGAATAATGGCGAATATTTGTCAGTATGTGCGAGTAGCCCTTGTAACTCGCTAGTATGGGCGAGCAACCCTTACAACTCGCTAGTGTGGGCGAGTAGCCCTTGTAACTCGCTAGTATGGTTGAGTAGCCCTTGTAAATCGCTAGTATGAGCGAGTAGCCCTTGTAACTCGTTAGTGTGGGTGAGTAGCCCTTGCAACTCGCCAGTGTGGGCGAGTAGACCTTGCAACTCGCCAGTATAGGCGAGTATCCAAAGACTGCCAGAGGGAGGGTTCTCGCGACATTTGCTATAGGCAAGTAACACCTCCCAGTCTCCATGTGGGCGAGGTTGCTCCTTAAGTCGCATGTCAGGTATATCGCAGGAGTAGGGTATTCTCACAGTCACATACATACTCAATCTTGGATTTGTCTATAAATAGGAACTCAGGAGTACTAAGAAATGCACGTTGAGATCCCCCATGTTCCATACTCGTCAAGTCCGTGTCTTCCTACTACCTCGCTCAACCATTTGGTTGCTAAGGTTAAATTTTTCATAATTTTCGGGTATGCGGTGAGACCTCTCTGCTGAACCACCTGAGGTGTGTTTGCAGATATCTCTCTCTTGCTCTAGCCATCCGAATTGTGGTGTTAGACCGCATGATCGGTAACCTTAGGCTACACCTAGGTCCGAACATTTGGAGTTAGGATTTTCCTAACTTCAACACTATGAAATGAAAATGGAAAAACAACATAAAAATATATAAAAATTATCATCGTTGATCTGAACCTGACTATGAGCTCAACTCGTACAGATCCATATGGTCTCTGATGATCCAATCTTGAACTGTGATCCTCGTCACTTATTATTGGCCTTTTAATGTCCGGTCCACTTTTTCTGATCTCGCTACTCTACAAAGCATCATATATAATTTCTTCGGTATGGTGGGCACACCCTCTAACCAGCCTCTTGACCGATTCTAACACATTTGCACACACCACAAACTACGAATAATTTGATCCTACTTGGGAGCTTAACGACAGCATCCAAGTTTGATATGTAGGCAGCATATTTTAGTGTCATTGATTTTTTTGAAACTTAAAAATATTTTTCTATCAAAAGTTGATTAATATTGATGTAATCTGGAAATAAGGATTTTATATTAAATCAAAAAATTGAGAACGATTTAATTTATGCGACGCAAACAAGACTCGAAGGACGAACGACAAATGAGATATTTAATTTTGAAATTGTATGACTACACACATGTAGACCAACCATTAAGCAACTCACAGGTCAACAATTCCATCGACATAATATGTAAGCATGCGTGAACAACGCAAGATATTTAAATTTAAGACAAACATGCCAATGATAATTACAAACAAGTTCTACAATTAAAGTTTATTAAAGTATAATACATTAACTAACACAATATGAGCACCAGGTGGAGGAGAGATATACCTTCGGTTCACAAGTGCAACAAAATTGAATCTGGTTTGGAACCAGGGGTCAAAAGAGACTGGCTAGAAAATATTTATGACAAATAGGCCAATGATAATTACGTAAAAGCCCTGAAATTAAAGTATAGAAAGTATGGTACATCAACTAACACAATACGAGCACGAGGTGGAGGAGAGACATACCTTCAGAACACAATTGTAGCAAAATTGTATCTGGTTTGGAACCAAGGGTAAAAGGAGACTGGCTCAGGCTTTTTTTGGTAGGTGGGGGGGGGGGGGGGGGTGGGGAGTAAGTCGATAACAAGGAAGCACTAGTACGGGTACATGTATCGGGTATGATGCGTATCTGGTACCACAAAATTTAAAAACTAAATATACGGGTACGGAGGGATACATTAATATCAAGGTTGCAGATGTTGGATGTCGGATTGCGGAAGATATATCATGGATATTTTATAATTTCGGATTTTAATATTTAAATAAATTTATTCATATATATATATACAAAAATTTTGTAAATATTTACAATTTCGCACATAAGGTAATTCTATAAATTACACGATAAACATATATACATATAGTGTGTGTTTATAAATTATATATGAAAGAGGTGTTGACGACACTAAACAACATAAATAATATCAAATGAGAGTGAGACAAAAAAGACGTAGAATCAAGGCTCGAGAGAAGAACAAAATGAAACACAAAATAAAATAGTATTGCTCTAAAGCAAAAAATGAATTTTTTTAACACTCCCGATGATATATCGTCCATGAGATATCGCGCAATATATCGGGTAAGACTGATATATCGGGGGATATTTTCAAAAATAATATTTTTGCTTAAAATGTTGATGTCGTGACATTTTTTGCCTGAAACCTTTATGTAGGGTGACATGCTAGCTGGTATATATATATATATATATACATATATACATTATACATATATATATACATACATATATATACAATATATACATACATATATATACATATATATACATACAATATATACATAATATACATCATATATATACATATATACATATATATATATACATGTACATATATATACATATATATATATATACATATATATATATACATATATATATATACATATACATATGATATACATATATATATATATACATATATATATATATATATTATATATATATATATATATACGGGTATATATATATATACGCGTAACGCGTATATACCATTATATCCGCGCACAGGTGTTTGCGCTAAGCCGACGAGCCTAGGGGGGCCGGTGGTCGGCGAGCCCGTAGCCGCCGACCGCCGATGTTGTTGTAAAAAATTTTTTTACAGCGGGGCAGTTGGCGGCTGCGGGCTCGCCAGACCACCGGCCACCCTGGGCTCGCCGGCATCCACGCCGACGAGCCCAGGGCGGTCAGCGAAAGCCCGCAGCCGCCGGCCGCCCCGCTGTGAAAAACAGGCAGTCGTTTTTTAATAGTGCTTTTTACTGTAGCCATTGGATTTAATCCAACGACAACAGTACAAAGCGCGAAAATGGATTATATCTGCGCTATGCGGATAAACATCGGACCTTATATATATATATACATATCTTTCACTATTATAAGAGAAAAGTTGTCTTTGGTGAAACATTCAAAAATACCAATTATGCCCTCATTTTTATATTTTAATGACTTGACATATATTATAATCTATTTCAAAAAATTAAAATACAATGTCCATTCAAATAATTACACTATCAAAAAAAATAGAAGTAATGATGAAAATCCATTTAAATTCAAAAAGTTTTTTATTAGAGCTCCTACACCTACTATGGTAGGTTGTCATTAGGCATGTCAGTGGTCTATTCAAGGAAGGTTGTCATTAGGCATATCAGGGGTATTTTCGAGGTGATGACATTAAATCAATCAACTTTATTAAAGTCAAAATTAATATTTTTAGGTCAAAACGTATATTGTTTTATAAAATAAAAATTATAATATTTATGTATATTTTTTTACGGTCATTTTGAGTACTCATATATTTATATATTATATAAATATATAGTATAGATAAATATATAAATATATAGTATAAATTATATTATATAGGCGTGAAGCCCGCCGGGGCCGGGTGAAGCCCGCCGCGACTGGGTACTGTCGCGCGGGGCATGAGGGTCGGAGGCCCGTGCCTGTCACTCGTATATATATATATATATATATATATATATATATATATATATATATATATATATATATATATATATATATATATATATATATATATATAGTAAACAAACTTGGGGTGGTCGAGTTACTAAAATTAGGACCATTAAATGAATATGAGTCATTCAATTTATCTCTGATATGAAAAAACATGTGGTCTTTTTAATACTAGAGCCAACACATGGTCTCTTTGTTTATAGGTGCGACGACAATAGTACTCGGTCGTTCTTCAAATGATCATCGAGTTACTATCGCACATTGCGCACGGGGGACCACAAGCACAACTGCTAGTGTGTGCACATGTGTAGATAAAGTAAAAAAGAATAGAGGGAATTTTGTAAAGGTACTGTCATGATGGTTCAACAATTAAAATAAGCTTACATTACAAAATATCTCCCCTTTGCCTTGGTTATCCTACTTTTGCTAACAAAAACGGTAACTGTTTCCTAGCCAATTATTTCTCTCGATCTCCACTTCATAACCCTAAATCGTGCAGCCCAGTCTTCAACAATCGCTCTATCTCTGAAACTTTTATCTCCATCCGACCAAACAACCACAATCACCCTCTCTATATTCGATAAGGACCTCCAAATTGTTACTTTTCTCTCTCTCTCTCTCTTTCTCTTCACTCTTCTCTCCACATCATCAAATATCATCTCATTGAATTTACTTTTATTGCTCACTCCTCCAACTTCATGTCCTCTTACTCTCCACTCATCCCTCTCTCTCTCCACATCAAACCTTATCGTTTATATCTCAATTCACTGTCATCCGTCCCGGTTTACTTACAGGTATTTTCTTAGCTTCACTTTCCTTGATTTTTTGTTGTTTTTAGTTTAAGGAATTTTCCAGTTTTGTGAACCCCTTTACCACAAGACCATTTTTTAGGGAAGAAAAATTATGCCCTCATGATGATCGAATGAATGAGAGTTCTTCGTTCCATCGTGCACGACATGTCTGTCGTACTGCCAGGATTTCCCTTAAGCTACGTTCGTTTGGCA
Organism: Platanthera guangdongensis; assembly: GCA_039583875.1. Taxonomy (NCBI): domain Eukaryota; kingdom Viridiplantae; phylum Streptophyta; class Magnoliopsida; order Asparagales; family Orchidaceae; genus Platanthera; species Platanthera guangdongensis. The sequence goes on along the minus strand of CM077160.1, from coordinate 170,024,123 downwards.
GGAGATAAGATGCAAAAATTGGAATTGGCCGCAGGAGTTGGAATTGAAGTCGATTCCAATACTGATGTTCGACTGAATGCGGGAATTTTGTCACTGGAATTAGAATTAATAATTCCGTTATTCGGATTAGAATTTAGAAGTATATTTTTCAAATATTCCATGTTATTAAATTCAGCAATACCACTATAGTTATTGTAATCCAACACTATATAAACTTCCACCAAGTCCTTGAAGAATGCCATTTTCGCACACAAAAATTGCTGAAAGCTATATGCCAAGCAATGTGTGAAGAACAACTCTAGTGTTGTGTTATTACTCAATGAAAACTATGTAAAATCCTGAATCACAGTATACTATGTAAAATCCTTGCTAAATTTCATCTTCAAATGCTAAGTAACAAGAAAAAAACAATTTACTACATTTATAATCTTCCCAGTAGGCGTACACAATCCGTAAGAAACGCACTATAGCATTTTATTTTATTGCCAGCAAACCAAGCTAGTGAGATTCAGAACACAGGCCATCTTACATGCAGCTTAATGGTGCCTTCAGCATCCTCCATGGACTTCATAACTTGCAGGAGGCCGCCCTTTGTGGGATAACCTAACCTAGAGCCGAGAAGTTTGAGGAAAAAAATGATAAGTAGGAATCTGAAAGAGAGTGTGTGAGAGAAAAAAAGTGGGGTACATGGTGCAAAGGGTCTGGTTCTTCATGAAACCTTTCACAGATTCCAGCAAAGGCTAGGAAGCATAACCACAACTGAGAAGCCGGGCGGTACTAAAAAAGAAATTAGTAAATGCTATGATTCGGATGATGTATCCCATTCCATGGATACTTCTTTTTTTGCGGAAGAACAGGGAAGAGAGGGGAAGAGTGGGGAAGAGCGAGCAGACTAGCGAGGATGGAGGCCCTCTTAGACGTGATCAGACGAGTATGGAAGAGCGGGCTTCACGTGAGAGACGAGTGAGAAAGAGCGAGATTCGCGCTAGAGCTGGCATAATCGTGAATTCTCGAGAGGTAAGAATTGGGGGATAGAGCGCATAGGCAAAATTGAATTCCATAAAAATTCCAATTCCTATAGAATTCCAATTCGGCCCAAACGAACGGGGCCTTACAGAATGTGACATACTCAAAGATATCGACATGTAATAATATTGTATCATGATACATGCTCCCTATAGAAAACTTTACGAGACAGTGGTGAGTAACGGGTGTAGTCAACTGACTATTAGCACCGATTAAGTTGTGGGTTGTGTTCTAATGGGTGCGTCTCAAGCCTTAATGTGTCCACCATACGTTGAAAAACGAATTTCTCCATACTATGATTGTCAATGATAATGGAACACAACTGCCCCTGGATGCTTGCAGTAGTATGAAAAATATCATATCTCCTATATTCATCCTAGGTAGACTCGCTAGGGGTTGATCAAACTATAATGATTAATGAAGGACATAAACTAAGTGATCAACATGCTCTCCTTCTACTTCTAATATTGCCTTCGAGTCACTAATGAGAACTTCAAATTCAGGCTCATGTCCATAAATAGTCGTAAATCTTGTTGCTCAATACTGCCACATAGGAGTGAATTCAATAATGAGAGGATTATTCAGTGAAGCTAAAAAGAGTTTGGTGAGTACTCCTCCTAATCATACTAAGCGACTTCCCTTGATTTAATCTGTAACATCCTAAATTTAATGACGTGTTATTATTAATTTCAAGGTCCGATAACGAGCCAAAAAATTAATCGAGCCGACGGAGTTCGAAGGTATCATTTCATTTTTTAAATAATGTTTTGTATGTCAAGATGTAAAATAATAATAATAATGATAAAAGATACATTAAAGCACACTTAACCAATACCCACCCCATTAGTACACAGTTTTAATAACCGCTAGGTTATTTGCCGCTCGTTATGAACCCGATAACTCTCCGCCGAGACTTTTATTTCCGCAAAAACCCTCACCCGATACTTCTCCCGTAACCGCAGCGTGAAACCACCGTCTTCCCCGTTTGTCGCGCGCAGCGCCAGCCTCCCCGGATTCTAGTGCCGGGTTCGTCTTCCCCCTCTGCAGGCTCCGACAACCTCTCTCCCTCTTCCCAGGTGCTGTTGGAGTTCAGACTCAACCCTAGCCGGCGGGAACCAATTTCTGAAAGCACTGTTTTGGTTCCGGCGAGTTTCGTTCCTCCTATTTTGATTTCCTAGCGGAAATCATTTTAGTTGGAAACCAATTTTGATTATCTCGTTGTTTCCTATTGCCCTAATTAGGAATCAAAGTAATTGGTTGATGCAGTGGTCCAGAGCCGCCCCATTCTGATTTTGCACCAAAGGAACACGTCTGGTCCCACCACCGTGCTGCAACCCAAGCACCCCACTCATGGCCGCACCTATTCTCAGCGCGGCGGGATATTGAGGCGGAGTCTCGAACCCAGCCCCCTTGATAAATCCTTTTCCTAACAGGGACTATCACCAACTGAAATTGCAGGTAATTTTAGTTGGTTGTATCATTAACCATTTTTTTAGCTCAGTTGGTGATAGTCCCTGTTAGGAAGAGATTTATCAAGGGGGCTGAGTTCGAGACTCCGCCTCAACATCCCGCCGCGCTGAGAATAGGTGCGGTCATGGGTGGGGTGCTTGGGCTGCAGCCCGGTGGTGGGAACCAGACGTGTTCCTCTGGTGCAGAACCAGAGCGAGGCGGCTCTGGACCACGACATCATCGGTCTTCCGCAATCAAAAAGTTATCGCTTATTTTGGGACCTAATCGCTCTAAGATCGAGGTATTGCACCGTTTTGTTGTTCTTAAGTTGTTCAAATTAGTACCCTTATCGTTTTGGGTTTTTTCCACCAAAACCTAGAGGGTAAAACGTCTAAATTTTGAGGTCTCCGTGAAATTTCAGATTTTGATCGTTGTTGGTGCTTAGGATCTGAGGAATTTCATGTTTATTTCCAAATTGTGCAATCAAGAGCAGTGATCCCCATCTTTAATTAGAGAAGTTCGTAGTGATCAGTTCCTTTGTAAGGAGAATCATGTCGCCTCGCCGTGTATACGAACATCACAACACCACTGTAAGAAACTCGACTCTTTTAGTCTAACAGTTCAGATAAAATTTTCATTTCATGCGTTAATCATATCAGTATATGCACTTTAAAATTTTAAGTTCCTATAGGCAGAACCAAATCAACGGGGTAGGCATATGCTTAGGCTAAGTTAGCAGTTTCAGTGTCATGAAAAGCCTAAAAGCCCAGAATATCCTTCTTAACTAGAGCGCTACTCCGTGTATGACTTACTGAACACTAGTCTAAGTTAATTCAGAAAAGTAGCGAGAAAGGTTTACCCTAGTGATTTTGGTGGAGGCACACCACCGTGTTCTCAGGGCCAGTAGGCCACCACTTGAACTTCAAGCTCAGGGTCGATGATCGTTGCTACTGATATGTAACTTCTTAGATAGGAATCTGTGTTCCACTTGAGGGACATCCAGTTCAGGGAACCATCAGGTTTACCACTCAGACCGCAATCATTAGTTTGTGCACAGTCGTCCTTAGCGGCAAGTGTTAATAAGCAAACCTAGAAGCTGGTTAGATTTTACAGCAGTCAAAAATTCAAACTACAGAAATCAACGATTTGTACAATTGAATCAACGGTGTGTCAGATCACACAATAGTCTGATTCTATTCTAAATCATGAACTCAAGTGTCAAGTTTTATGTTAGAGTAATTTTGCAAATTTTAAATTCAAGTAATATTCACTTGTAATTTTCTTTAAATGTTGCTAGAGGGAGTAGTTCTATGTTGTCAAAGGCGTAAGACGCACCGAGGCGCAAATGACCCCTGGAGCCTAGGCGCAAGGCACAGACGCGCGCTTGAGGCACGTGAGGTGCAAAAATAGAGGGAAAAGGAAATTGAGCGAATTGGGCGTCCAATTCGCCGGAATTGGGCGCCGAATTCGCCGGAATTGGGCGGCCGGAATTCCAATTCGCCGGAATTGGGCGCCGAATTCGCCGGATTCGGCGGAATTGGGCGCCCAATTCGCCGGATTTCGGCGGAATTGGGCGCCCAATTCGCCGGATTTCGGCGGAATTGGGCGCCCAATTCGCCGGATTTCGGCGGAATTGGGCGCCCAATTCGCCGGATTTCGGCGGAATTGGGCGCCCAATTCGCCGGATTTCGGCGGAATTGGGCGCCCAATTCGCCGGATTTCGGCGGAATTGGGGAATTGGGCGCCCAATTCGCCGGATTTCGGCGGAATTGGGCGCCCATGGGTGCCTCAGGTGCGTCTGAGATCATGTTTTTGTCCATCTCAAGTTTTTTTTGAAAAAACACCTTGAAAGGCCCAGGCGCGCCTGGGAGCCTGTAAGGCGCGCGTCTGGGGCACATCGTCGGCCTCAGCTGGGCTGAGGCGCGACGAGCTGCGTTCGGTGCGCCCGGCGCCTCAGACGCGCCTAGGTGCGCGCCTTGACAACATAGGAGTAGTTTTTCTTACTCTTCAGTGGGCCTGACCCATTTGAAACTTATTTTTATAAGGGGCTCAGGTCAGGGAATCCGCTTAGGATAGGCGGTGCAGTCTTCTCAGTTGTCAGTTGTACTACTGTTGTTGTACTTGTTTCTTTTGTTGACATTATGTATATGTTATACTTCACTCATGTTTTGATGTATCCGTTTACTTCAGACTGATAGTATATCATTTTCTTAGTGTTGTTTACTGTTTTAGTTAGCTCTGTGAAATCATTATTCGTGAGGTACACTTTTACTCATAATTAATATTTCATACTCTACTTTTGCTGTTAGTTTTCTTTAGCACTTTAAATTTACCTGCTTTAGACTAATTTTATACCATTACTTAGTTTACTTCTTATCGCGGGTCGGCCGGACTGTTGATCTTCTGTTGAAATAGGTTAGGATGTTACATAATCAAGGGATGCAAATACTCTTAGCAATAACAGCAGAGGCTACTTAAAACCATAGAAGAATTAATTGGGTTAAAGATGTCATTGATTGATTGATGCATCAAAAAAGATAAACGCAATGGTTGCATTATGCAAATAAGGTAGTAATATAACCCTTCAACCTCTTTATTCACGTTCAAGCTACCCTACAGTATAGTCAAAGAAGGTTCTTCTTGGTGAACCCGGGGTCAGAATAACAGAGAAATTGAGCCCTAAGCGAGTTTGACTTTTAAGAGGGAAGAATCTCTTAAAAAATGAACGGAACTAAGTCCTTGGATATAGTTCTTCTTGCTGGTGCTCTTTACAATCTTTGATATGAGCCACAAATTCGAAAAAAAAGTAGTTGCTGCAAATTGAGTTGAATGCAGAACAACAATCCAAAGAAGCACACCAAGACGGAAACAAAGTTATTGTGAGTTGTGACCATGAAGATAAACCCAAGAGGATACATGAAAAATCTTCCATAATACAGCAAATTTACAAAAGTAATAATGAGATCCTTTTCCATAAAATGAGTATTTTGATAATACAACCACAAACATTTTAAAGGTATAGCCTTGGCCATATCTATGAGAATCCCCAAATTATTCCTCTATCTCTATTTAACATGGGACAACGTATAGCAGTGCCCTTTATCTGCTTGCATCAATTTGAAACAGGGAAAGGAATGACACGGGATAAGTGTAAACGGTTACACAATCACATCACCTTGTAAATGGCCTTTTTCCTTACTAGGGTGGGAGCAAATGAATGTAATTATTGATAAAATATAAATGGCATAATGACTTTTTCCAGTTTCACTAACTACAATATAACATTATAAAGGATTTACAATATACCAAACAATTTATCTGCTTAAAATGTTAGTCAAACAAGACATAATATCTGTTAAGGAAAAATGATAAAAGCCCAATATAAAAGCTCACTCTTGGGGCCCATGTAAATCCCTCTTTAGTCCCACATCATAGGATTGGAGTTCTCTTCTCTTTTCTCTTCCTATATAAGTGTATGTATACATGTAATGTATAAGTTGGAGAAAATTAATAAAAAATGAATTATTTTTCTCAAGTTCTGCATTTCTTTACATGGTATCAGAGCCATTGGTCCGGTTCTTCTCTGCTCTCTGCGGATAGTTTTTTTTCTAACCGCCGGTCTCCTGTCTATCCGCACTCTGCGGTCTCTTTTCTCTACCCGCAAATCTTCTTCAGTGGTTCCACCTTCTCTCAGCCCGCCCGCTTCTTGTGCGGTTACGACCTTCCTAACCGCACCTCCTCCCTATCTCCCTCTCTCCCATCTCCTCCCCGTCCCTTTCCCTTTATAGAGATTTCTTTGGGCCCCACTCCTCTTCAGGCAGCTCCGAACTCTTTTCGTTGCTATTCGCGGTCTCCCGCGGTCTCTTCTTCTCGTCGCTAGCTCGACCACACCGCTCTCTTCGCAATCCGCCTATCGCGAAGAATTGTCTTGTTCGCGCGGACTGTTCTTGCCGACCTAATCTTGTCGCGTGTTTTGCCCGCTGCGGACTTGCCGTTGTATTGTTACGCAGACTGTCGGTGACTGTTCTCTGCGACCTTGTCCTCAGGACTGTTCGCCGCAGACTGCATCTCCTCTTACTGCTGTGTTTTCACGCGGGCTGGTTCTTCTCTAACCGCTGGTGTCGCGCGGACTGTCTCTCTGCTTACCGCGCGGACTGTTCTCCTCGACCCGATGTGCCTCTCTTCTAGCCGTTGTGGGCCCTATTGCGGTTTGTTCGCGACCTTCTCTAGTCGCAATTTCTCCATTGTGCTTCCCGCCTGTATTGGCCGCTTGTCGCAGCTTGCTCTTGCTGCCCGACCTTTCTTTGTTGTTCGCCAGCTTCTTCTCCTCTAGCCGTTGCGGGTTCTCAGGTCGCCGGCCTCCAGTGGACTCTCCCTTTGGCTGCTCTCTCAGTCCACCCTCTTCTATTCGCCAGGCCGCCCTCTGCTGCGATCTCCTCTAGCCTCCATGAGCTCCCTTTGCTGAGAGCTCTGTCAGCTATGTGACCCTTTGCGACCTGTCCTCCTCTATTCGCCAGGTTGTCTTCCTCTCTCTTGCCGCCATGAACTCAGCAACTGCCATGGACTCAACAACTGCCTCTTCTATTCCCGCTCATGCCGCTGTCCCTTCTCCTGAAGTTCGTGAAGAAATTCGGATCACCATCATCTCTCTCAGCGAGACAGAATTTTGTGCAATGGGTGCATTTTGTTCATCGCGTTCTCCAGACCAAAGATGTAAACATCATCTTACTCGGGCTGCTCCCACTGTCCCCACTGACGAATGGATCCGTGATGACGGTCGGGTCCAATCTTGGATCCTCAATTCCATGGACACCAAGCCCTATGCGCGACCATGTATCACGAGATGGTCAAGGCAATGTGCGAGAAGCTTCACTCTCTTTACTCTGGCAAAGACAGCTTACTGCATTTGTTTGATATCATCTCTGCGCTACAAACACTGGATCCCGACACAACGGGCGATTTGACCTCCTTTGTTGCCAAAGCCAAAACTCTGGTGGAGCCGTGGAGGACTAGATACAACATCAGCCTCCCTCCCCGGATCTCACTATGCAACGAGCACAAAAAGAAGTTTTTGGCACGACTATGATGATAGCCCGTGTTCCTCCCCACCTTCACAGTGTTAGGGCTCAGATTCTTTCTTCCTCTACAACACCCTCACTGTCTGATGTATGCTCTATGCTGCTCAAGGTTACACCATCATCTGAGGTTTCAGGGAGTTTCTCTTCGGCTCTCCTCCAGGAGCCCCTTTTACCCACTCCTTCAGCTCATGGCACTTTAGCTCGGGGAGGTCTCCACACGTCTCAAGGACGAGGACGTGTTGGGCGCTCTGCTTTAAAATGTACTTACTGTGGTCGAGAAGGTCATCTTGAAGCCACTTGCTACCGCAAGCATGGTCTGCCTCCACACCTTACTTCTTCTACTACAACTGCTCCTCCTCCCACTGGTGCCACTCCACAAGATTCTGACTCCTCTACCCGGCATGACATCAACGCTCTCCGCACCCAATTTCAACAACTCCAAGGAGTTATCAGTCGCTCGTCTGGCTTAGTTGCGTCTTTCTCCACTGAAAATATATCCTGTCTCTCTCATAGCCCCCACTGGATTGTGGACTCAGGAGCTACTCACCACATTACCTCCCAAAAATCACCTCAGTACATCCAGTCTGCCCATCCCAAGTTCATCAATGTAGCAAATGGCGACACAACTCCAGTTTCTGGCGCTGCTGACCTTTGGCTTACCTCAACTCTCTCTCTTTCCTCAGTTCTTCATGTTCCGGGGTCCCCTTTCAATCTAGTATCAGCTAGTCATCTTACTCAGGAACTTGATCGTTGTATAACTTTTTCTCCTTCCTCTTTTGTTGTGCAGGATCGCCGAACGCGAAATACCACTGGTAAAGGACGACTGTTGAATGAGCTCTATCTCTTGGATATTCCTCCTACCGTTCTCTCTACTATCTCCATTGTTGATTGACATCGTCGCCTTGAGCATGCTCTCATCCCGATTCTTAAGAATGCTCTTCCTGATGTTTTGTTGCAAGAGTTTACTTGTGAGTCTTGTATTTATGGCAAACAATATCGTACTTCTTTCCCTCCTACATGTATTCAGAGTGATACTCCTTTCTCTTTAGTGCATTCTGATATATGTGGGCCCTATAAAATCTCTACTATCTTTGGATATCGCTATTTTATAACTTTTATTGATGATTACTCGCGTCTCACCTGGTTATATCTACTTCGTGATCGTACCGAACTAACACCTGTGGTATGTACTTTTATTACTGAGACGCATACGCAATTCTCGACTACGTTAAAAATAATCCGCACCAACAACGTTCGTGAATATACTAGTCGCACTTTCTCAAATTTATGCACCGAGTTCGGCATTCTACATCAAACGTCATGTGCTTATACCCCCCCCCAGCAAAACGGTGTAGCCGAGCGGAAAAATCGTCACCTCCTGGATGTAGCCCGATCACTCATGTTTCAAATGAAAGTGCCCACAAAATACTGGAATTTCGCTGTTTCTATTGTCTGTCATCTCGTCAATCGCATGACCTTCTCCATGCTCGACTTCCCCTTTCTGTTTAGTCTCCTTTTTCCTTCCAAGTCTTTGTTCTCCCTCACATCTCGTATCTTCGATTGTGTTTGTTATGTTCATATTCTTGGTCTACCCACTGACAAGTTGGCTGCTCGCGCTACTAAGTGTGTGTTCGTTGGCTACTCCCGCATTCAGAAGGGTTATGTCTGTTACTCTCCTACTGATGCTAAGCTGATCGTTTCGGCTGATGCGACCTTTCTTTAGGATCAACCATTTCACTCCTCTCCTTCAACAATGTCTTTACATATTCCCGTCGCTCATCCTGCTATCCCTGTCACAACTCCGGCTTTCCCGCTTCTTCCTTCACCGCTCCCGACGCCCGCTCCACCACCACTTCTTCGTGTCTATACTCGTCGTTCGTCCAAGACTGGTCCCCTACAGCGGCTCCCTTCTACCAAAGTCATTCCGCAGCCAGACGATTCAACATCAACCTCTACAGCCCATCCCTTGGCGAATTATGTATCTCTGCATCGCCTCTGTCCACCACTTCTAAAATTTGTCATCCTTATTTCCTCCATTTCTATTCCTAACTCTGTGCATGAAGCTCTTTAACACCCAGGGTGAAGTACAACCATGGATGATGAAATGACTGCCCTCTGGGCTAACCACACCTGGGATCTGATTCTTCTTCCTCCCGGTCAATCCTGTGTCAGTTGCAAGTGAGTCTTTGCTATCAAACATGCTCTAGATGGGACTGTTGACCGCTTAAAGGCTCGCCCTGTCGCCCGGGGCTTCACTCAGCAACGAGGATTTGATTATGATGAAACCTTCTCCCCGATCGCCAAGCTAAATACCATTCGGGTCCTGATCTACTTAGTCGTGCATCGTCAGTGGCCCTTATATTAGTTGAATATCAAAAACGACTTTCTCAATGACGATCTCCGGAAGACTGTTTATATGCACCAACCTCCCGGGTTTGAGACCACGGGGGAGTCTCGGGTATGTCTTCTTCGGAAGTCTATATATGGTTTCAAACAGTCTCCTTGTGCTTGGTTTGAGAAATTCAGCAAGGTTGTTCGCGAAGTTGGATTTACACGGAGCTCGACAGACTTCTCCCTCTTCACTCGTCATCAACCAACAGACACTGTGATTCTTCTTGTATATGTTGATGATATTCTGATTACGGGCGACGACTCCATGGGGATACAAACAATCAAGCAACATTTAAACTCAGCATTTCAGACAAAAAACTTAGGAAATCTTTGATACTTCCTTGGGCTTGAGGATACAAAAAACTTGGGGATACATCAGTTCGCAAGACGAACTGATGTCCTTGTCATGTCCCAACAGAAGATTTTTGCATATGGTTCCGATTCCGACCCACTGCTTACAAATCCAGAGTACTATCGACTCTTGGTGGGAAAATTGATTTATCTTACAGTTACACGACCTGATATCTCATTTACTGTGAGGGCTATGAGTCGATTTATGCATGATCCTTAGGCATCTCATCTCCAAGCGGTCGGGCGTATTCTACGATATTTGAAGACTACTCCAAGACAAGGGCTCGATTACAAACCATCTACCTCGCTATCTCTTGTTGTGTATTCTGACGCTGATTACGCAGGTTCTCTTGATGATAGGCGTACCGCAATTGATTTTTGTACATACTTTGGTAAGAACCTTATTACCTGGCGTAGCAAGAAGCAGATTGTTGTTGCTCGCTCGTCTGCTGAGGCTGAGTACCGTGCTATGACAGCGGATTATTATGAACTAACCTGGCTTGAAAGTCTTGTAAATGATTTAGGACTCAAACTCTCATCTTCGGCGACCTTATTTTGTGACAGTCAAGTCACTATACATATTGCCAAGAATCTCATAATCCATGAACAAACAAAGCATATTGAAGTTGACTGTCACTTTGTTTGAGAAAAAATTAGTCAAATAAGTTAGAGTTGGAGCATGTTCCCTCTACTGGACAAGCTGCTGACATCCTGGTTAAGCCCTCTCTCGGCCTTTATACCGTTATATTATCAGTTCTTATCCAAGCTTGGTGCCTACGACTTGTATGCTCCAGCTTGCGGGGGAGTGTTAAGGAAAAATGATAGAAGCCCAATATAAAAACCAACTCTTGGGGCCCATGTAAATCCTTCTTTAGTCCCACATCATAGGATTGTAGTTCTCTCCTCTTTCCTCTTCCTATATAAGTGTATGTATACATGTAATGTGTAAGTTAGAGAAAATTAATAAAATTTGAATTATTTTTCTCAGGTTCTTTTTTCTCTACAATATCAATGGGCAAGTCAAAAAGACTGGTTTCCTGTTGAAGTAACATAAATATAAACTTCCACAAAATTCAATCAGACAAACAGGAACAAAATTTGAGGGAAATGACCTGTAATATTAGAACCACAGCAACAATACGCATTGCCCACTTTACAAACTGGGCTACGCCAGCATCAATTTGGCCATCTTCTGAAAGAACAAATTTCCTTACAATCCAGTATCCTAAACCAGCTCCTGCAAGAGCAATTCCAACTAGAAGAAAAACAGAAACCTGTGGAGAGAAAACATACCACAAAGAAAATGATACGTAAATATGAATTCATTAGGAGCACCAAGATTTCTCATCTTAAGATAGATATAAAATTGTTCATCAAAAGAAATATTCTAAATCTAATAATTTAGTTCTATTCATCCTAGGTCTAGTAAACCTTTCATTTAATAAACTATGCTTCCATTCACCTCAACTACAATGTACTTGAATCAACTTTATGCGACATTTTAGAGCATTAGAAACCCATATATTTTGATATACATCTACCATGCTGGAATTTGTTCCTTACATCAGTTATAAAAAAGTGATAATTTGTAAGCAACAAAAGTGGTACATTGAATGTTGTGTTATATAAGAAAATAAAATTTACCTAGCAGAAGATGTTAAATTAGGGATTCAATATAAAGTTATACAACAATTTTTATTAGCATTGAATTCATCTCCGGGTCAATCCTTAGTTCCCCGGTTCTTCTTGCACATCCCTAATAATAATATATAGAACCTTTCATTATTGTGTGATGTTTATAAATTAATAGGAATGAAGAGGAGAAGTAAAAATAACAAATTAGAAAATGCATAAAGAACTAATCATACTAGTTGTTATTCAATACCAGAGTACTTTGGATAAGGGTCTTTCAGATGTTATGTCTTCATAAACAAACTTTAGAACCCAAGAAGATTGGTCAAATATTAACAAATAGAACATAACCATAAGCAACTAACAGCATTTATCATAAGTGTTACCACATACAAATTTAGGAGGAAAGCAGATATAAAACATGCTTATATGATTGAGTTGTAAGCGCAAACAAAAGATTATGATTTTGAAGGTTTAAATCAGGTGCAAGAAACAACTTGCTTTATAACATACGAAAACATAATTTATATGTGATAAATAGAAAAAAAAATTCCATTATACTTTATATTGTAAGAAAGCAGACATAATTAAAATGTAAGAAATACAAAATAAAATTTCTATTCATAGATGCAACATTTATATTGAAATTAACTCTTCAAGAAACTTACAGGATTATGCATCTCCTCACTCAGCCCAAAGTTCACAAGAATAGAGTTGACTATTGTGGAGAAGTAATGTGCTATGTATGAACCGATTCCAAGCTGTCAAAAGAAAACCGCATAATGCTTAAGGAATGGAAAAGTATGGTTATACCTACGTCAAACACATGAAAGAACAGAAAAACCCATTAGCATGACCTTACCACAGATCCATATAATGTAAGATAGAAGATATTCTTCCTGCCCATTGGTAATAGCTTCATTCCCTATAATTTAATAAGACAACAGTAACTTGTGTAAGACTGATACTCTCCTAATTTTAATCCTCGTAAAACAAAAACTAAAATTTATCGCGGCATATGTAAAACACAAACAGTTATATCCAATTCTAGTAAAAAGAACTATTGTATAAACTTTTAAATCCAAACATGGACGACAAGTGTTAATAAGGGTCTGTTTGGGAAGGCAGTGGCTGTTGGCAATGAAGCGGTTCGAGATAGAGATTAATCGATATTCCTAAAACTGGCCAAAAAATGGCATTTGTCTTTCTAAAACCTCAATAGAGAAAACCCCCAAACAACCAGTGCCTAAAACTCAAATATGTTTGGCAAGAGAAGGGCAAAGAATAATAGAAAGACAAATTAATAATTCTATTTTTAATAGATCCCTACTTGTTTTCCCAATCATGCTGCGATTAATACTTCGTAGATTTATCAAGATACTTAACCCGATCCAACCTAAGATGCATAATACTTATTGAAAGAAGAAAAAACAAGAAGCCTTTGAGATTGAAAGATAAAAAAATACCTGGAATAGAATTAGCAAGACAACAAGCAGAACACCTAAAGCCATTGAACTGCTGTAGTAAAAAGGCACCCACTTGCTCACAATTGGTGCCATTAACAACAGAAGAAAACCAACACCAAGACAAATCAAGCGCCATTGGTGAAATTCTGCAAGGTAAAAGAATCACAATTTAAGCTTAAGATGCAGACCGCCAATATTATGTGTGGTTACAAGCACGAAAATGGCCTAACAGAAGAAATCTAACCTTCCTCAACATAAAACATGATGGATCCATAAACATTTTCTCCAGATTTAACATCTATGAACCTGGTGTCATAAGGTGACATGGCAGACTTCCATTCACCTTTTTGAAGACTTTTCCATTCATCATTCCCACATTGGCAGGTTCCAAGAGAAGCGTTTCTGCAAAGTTTCACAAATCAAAATGCTTTAGCAATATCTGGAAAGTACTAAAGAACATTACTAAATCATAAAATACTAACATAATTATAAAAAACTGTGGTAGAATTCAAGCAAGCTACATACCTATGAAAGCAAATCCCAATATTTCCATAAAGCCTTTGCGATATTTCATCGGAAGCTTTAACGGTCACAAACAAAGAGGTCGCATAGCTTTTAAAATTAAACCTCGAGGTTCCAGAAATGCGTATTCTCTCGCAAAAACTTCCAGACTGAAGCGGCGGGGTGAGTTGTATCATAGGATTTGCAATACTAAGATCTGAAACACAAGAATTACACGTTATAATGTGAAAGAAAATTGCATCATAATCAACCAAAAGTTTCACAGTATAAAGTAAAAAACACCCATGATACAAGAACTATCAACCAACTTCAGATGCAATGCAAGTTTCTTTTTTGAGAAGATGCATATGCATTAAAAGAAGAAAAGAAAGCACAAAGCTAAAATACTACAGTATGTCATCCAAATCAGATTGGACGAGCACAATAAACTCGGGAGGAGCTCTGACAATGCTCGACCACAAAAAATCCCCATCCATAGCAAACCGAGCACAAAATTCAGCAACTTTAATCCCTTCCCGACACACATGTTTAAAACGGAGCTCAGGAAAGAAGTTTAAGAAAGAGAAGTTCTCCTCGCCATCATACAAAGAAGTCCTCCCCAGCCACCTAGCCTCAGGCTCGCGGAACATTGTTACGGCCATCCGATTGCTCCTTCAGATCGAGTGGAGATGAAGCCGCCAGCTGTCCATGTTAAATAGAACGTTATTATGTTACCGTTAATAGGGATGTATAAATATAACTTTTTTTGTAATCATGTTTAAGAGGTTAATAAAGTTTCTCTTCTGCTTCATCTTCTTTCTGCCCCTTTCCTTTGTTCTTCGCTGTCAGCAATGGCTTCGTCTGGTTCGATCGATTACGCATAATCCACCCCCCCCCCCTTACATTTGGTGCTCTCGTCGCTCTCCTCTTCTACTTTTTCCCCTATGGCGGACAAGACCCGCTCCCATGACTCCCAACAACAGTTCTTGGCGACATTACAGACCGAGCAAACTGCTCGCCAAGCCCAGATTGACGATTTGAAACGCACAATTAACAATGATCTGGCGCAGCAACTGGCGGCATCTCGCGAAGCATCGTCGAAACAGTTCTCTTCCTTCCGAAAGGAGGTTCTTGAGCTTTTGGCCGACTACCGTAATACCACCAAGGCACCTGCATCAACGCTCCGCCCACAGGTTCCGGCCGACCACTTCGCTCCGCTTCCACCGGCCAACACCGCCTCATCTTCGGCCACCAGTTCGATTCTTGGACCATTCGCAGACGCATTTACAACTCCAGCCGTTGTGGCAGCGCCGGCTCCAGAGCACCATTCTAGCCTGCTTGGACAATTCGGCTCTTCTCCAATAACCCAGGTCGTATCTCATCCGCCCCATAAACCTGTTAGAATTTCTTGCCCACGTTTTAGTGATGGCGATCCTACGGATTGGCTATTCAACGTTTTTTTCAATATAATAGTGTTCTTCCCCAAGATTATCTTGTTTTGGCAGCGGTTCACCTTGACCCACCTGTCTCGCGCTGGTACCATGCTACCTTGCGGGATAAACCGGCACTCACATTTCCTATTTTTGTGGACGCAATTTTTAAACGATTTGGTCCCTCTTTGTATGACGATCCCACGGGAAATATCACAAAGCTTACACAAACCTCCACGGTACACGAATATAAAAAACAGTTCGAAGATGCAAGTACTCGTGTCACAGGTATGTCCGTGGCTGCGCTCACAAGCACCTTCGTTTCGGAACTTACCCCTCAAATACGTCATTTGGTTCGTACACAACACCCCACGAATTTATATGATGCCTTCTCGTTAGCCTGTATGTTTGAGGATGAGGCGAAGGATGAAACACGCTCTAAAACTTCTTTCCAATCACATTCCAAGTGGTCACAAAACACTTCTTCAAAACCTCTCACTTTTCTGTCACCCTCTAAAACTCCAATTAAGCGCCTCACTCCCGGCGAATTACAATATCGCCGCGAAAAAGGGTTGGGCAATAATTGTGACGAGAAATATGCATATGGACACTGATGTAAGGGGAAAGGCACGCTATTACCAGAGGATGGAGAGGAGGACGTCCCAGAATCTTCTCCTGCTGACGAAATAGAAGAGCCCAGCCTATCGGCTGCTTCTATTCATGCCATACACGGTCCTATTCTAGCACACTGCTTACGGGTCACTGCTTTGATCAGCGCTCGTCCACTTGAGTCTTTAGTCGACGGGGGGAGCTCGCACAATTTCATTTCGATAAAGGCCGTATCGTTGCTTCATTTACCTGTTACACATATTCCCTTATTCCCAGTCTATATGGAAAACGACACCTCTATTAATTGCCAGGGAAAATGCGTCGCAATTACATTACTCATACAGAGTCATTCCTTCAAAACAATTTATACATTTTAGACCTTCACGGCTCTGATATCATCCTAGGTGCACCATGACTCCATTCACTAGGACCAGACACCACAGGTTATGACAAAAAAACGATTTCGTTTACTGGAGAGAACGAACATATTACACTACATGCACATAGTTCCTCACACCTCACCGAAGCTTCTGGCCCTCAAACGACACGTCTAATGTATTTGCAAGGCGATTCATGCTGCTTTTTGCTACACACGTCTAAAATACCTATAGAACCGGGTTCTTCTGACCCAATACAATTGCTGCCCCAGAAATTTCAACTGCTACTATCACAATTTCACATGCTCTTCCAAGAGCCTCGTTCATTGCCACCTCATTGGGTTTTGGACCATTCTATTGTTTTACATCCTCATTCAACCCCGACCAACATTAAACCCTTTAGGTACCCTCAGTTTCAAAAATGAAATCGAAAAAATTATTAAAGAATTGTTACAGTCAGGCCATATTCGTACGAGCACTTCGAGTTTCAACGCCCACGTAATCCTCATAAAGAAAAAAGATAATACTTGGCGTTTCTGCGTAGACTATAGGGCTCTAAATAAAATTACCATTAAAGACCGATTCCTAATACCAACGATTGATGAATCACTTGATGAACTTTTCTTAGCCAGAGTTTTTTCCAAATTAGATTTACGGGCGGGATATCACCAGATAAGAATGGTCGAGCCCGACATTCACAAAACGGCTTTTCGTACGCACCACGGTCATTACGAATTTACCATCATGCCATTCGGATTAACCAATGTGCCGTCAACATTTCAAGCAGTAATGAATTCTATTTTCCAACCGTTTTTACGAAAATTCATTGTAGTTTTTTTTTGACGACATCCTTATATATAGCATAAATGAGGAGGATCATTATTTTCATCTTACGATCGTCTTTGAATTACTTCAAAAGCACCAACTCTTTGCAAAATTGTCTAAATGCATGTTCCTTACTAACACCGTTGAATTCTTAGGACATGACATTTCTAATGGTACGATCTATCCAACGAACACCAAATCACCAATATATCCGCAATACTAAATTTTCCTCAACCTAAATCGCAGAGGGATATTAGAGCTTTCTTAGGTTTAGCGGGATACTATCGCAAATTTATCAAAACAATTTCGATAATAGCAGCTCCGCTGTCAGATTTATTAAAATCTTCGCCATATTTTTGGGATGACCTAGCACAAATCGCATTTATGATGCTTAAAACCTATTAACCGAAATGCCCATATTAACGTTACCGGATTTTTCTAAACCTTTTTGTATCAAGACAGATGCCTCGGGTATTGGTATTGGGGCAGTTCTGCTCCAAAACTCCAAACCAATCGCATATTATAGCCGCAAGCCAAAAAATTTAATGCAACGTAAATCTACATACGTTCGGGAATGGTTCGCGGTCACCGCCGCTGTGGCCAAATGGCGACATTACCTCCTCGGACACCACTTCACTATTTTCACAGACCACCGAAGCTTGCACAATTTATTGACACAGGACCTTCACACTCCGGATCAGAAGTTATTTTTGTCCAAATTACTTGGGTATGACTATTCCATACAATATAAACCAGGTAGCCAAAATAAGGTCGCCGACTCACTATCCCGATATCCAGCCGATGTACCTACTCAAGCTAGTTTGCACAATCTAACGGTTGTCACTTCTTCCTTGTTAGATGGGCTACTACAAGATTATCTTAACGACACTTACACACAAAAACTGTTAGCCGAAATACTCAATCACACCACTACTCCAGAATGGGAAAAACATGGAGATTACATTTTTTACAAACATCGTTTATACATTCCGGAAAATTCGCCTATAAAATCATTACTCATAAAAGAAGCACATAGTACATGTTTGGGAGGACATTCGGGAATACGGGGCACAATGCACAGAATTCAACAACAATTCCATTTCTTAAATCTAAAAACAGAGGTCACCAAATTTATTAAGGAATGTTCCATCTGTCAACAAGCTAAACCTACTAATCACTCTCCATTTGGATTATTACAACATTTACCCATCCCAACAAAATTATGGTCGGACATAACAATGGACTTTATCACTCATTTACCGATTTCCAATTCCTTCTCCAAAATTTTAGTAGTTGTGGATCGCTTTTCACGGGCTGCTCACTTTGCCTCACTTAAACCGCCCCTTACAGCACCACTTGTGGGAGCGGTTTTTTGGGATAACGTCGGAAAATTACATGGAATACCTGAAACAATTATTTCCGACCGCGACTCAATTTTTTAACTTCTGGAAGGATCTTTTTAAAATACAAGGCACACAACTGAAGTATAGTTCATCATACCATCCTCAGACGGATGGATTAACGGAACGGGTGAATCGTTGCTTACAACAATATTTACGTGTTTTCTCATTCAAACATCCTAACAAATGGTCTTATTACTTAAGTTCAGCTGAATTTCACTATAATACTTCGTTTAATTCAGTGGCTGGCATGACCTCTTTTGAGGTTATGTTCGATCGCGCACCTCCTGGTCTACTCTCCTACTGTGCAGGTGCCACAAAATTGGAAGCAGTGGAGACTACAATGCGGGACCGAGACGAGCTAATTCAGAATCTACGGGATAATTTACACCAGGCACAACAATGAATGAAAATGCAAGCAGATAAACATCGCACAGCTAAACATTTTCAGAAAGACGACTGGGTTTTACTTCGGTTACACCCATATCGCCAGACCTCCTTCAAACGCCCAGCAACGCGAAAACTCTCCTTGAAGTTTTATGGGTCATTCCAGATTACAAAACGAATAGGGGACACAGCCTACAAACTTGTTCTGCCAGCAGAATCGAAGATTCATCCGGTGTTCCACATATCGATACTTAAACCTTACTATGGTTCTACCTACACACCAGTTACAACACTACCAGAAAAAAGCTGCAACAACATTCCAGTACACAAACCTATGGCGATCATTAGTACAAGAGAAATCTACAGTAATGGAAAACTGAAAATGCAGGATCTGCTTCAATGGGCAGGGTTGCCTCCAGCCGACAGCACCTGGGAAGACTGGGATACCCTGGAAGCAGATTTTCGAGAACACCACTCGACGACCACCGTGGGCGAACCTGCTGCGGACAAATGGACTTGGAAGAACACTCAAAAGCGTTTGCCTCGCCGGGGATCTACAGGAAAGGAGGGTAAATTAGCACTGCAAAATTTCTTACAGGAAAGGCGATGGTTGAACACTGGGCAACGCACAAAAAGACGTCCACGCTCCTCCAAGGCAAGTTTGTTCCAGATGTTGCATTACCCCTTCAAAATGACAAAGCAGACAAGGAGTCCGCTGAGCAAACCTCCAGCCTTGCAAGATTCGGTGGTCCTGCAAGCATCTTCAACCTTCAAACATATGGACCAGCTAGCTATGGCTGCATCGGATCCAGCGGAATGCTCCGCCGTCGACCCGCGCTCTCCGGTGTTAGGGTTCCCAGAGGGGGATAAGGAACACAGCAATGAGGACATTGCTTTTAAAGGAGGCAGCAGTTGTTACGGCCGTCCGATTGCTCCTTCAGATCGAGGAGATGAAGCCGCCAGCTGTCCATGTTAAATAGAACGTTATTATGTTACCGTTAATAGGGATGTATAAATATAACTTTTGTTGTAATCATGTTTAAGAAGTTAATAAAGTTTTCCTTCTGCTTCGTCTTCTTCCTGCCCCTTTCCTCTGTTCTTCGCTGCCAGCAATGGCTTCGTCTGGTTCGATCGATTACGCATAATCCACCCCCCCTTACAAACATACACCAATCAAGTTTTTGAAATCCCCCTCCACAATGGCCCCCGGGCATCAAACAGAGATTTCTCAACAAAAGGCTCCAGGGCTAGGAGATCCGCAAGCTAGACCCCACCCGGATCCCAATGCACGATGCAATGCAAGTTGATCCTAGAATTATATCAGTTTTCCCCACTTTTTCATCGGAATATACGCCCAACATGCAAATCATGCATCCAAAAACAATGTTACTCATCCAAACAGATGAATTGGGCATCGAATGTTCAAATTTGCACAATTAACCTCCATTCGATTGGGCATTCCGGTGTAATCTTGACCAGGAAACATAAAATTCAGGCGATCAACATTTATAATTGACAACGAAGCGGGATGTCGAAGATAGAGAGGAAATAAATGAACTAGGCGGGTTTAAGAATACGAAAACCCTAGAATATACAAAAATTGAAAGCGGAAGAATATAGAAGATGACGGGTTTCGAAGTAAATTCAGACACGCTCTGTTGAGAGAGAATCACAATTACAGGATACAAACTATCAAGAAAGGAAATCAAATAGCAACAGTTACCTGTTAAGTACGTCGGGTGTGAGGAGGAGAGCAGGATGAGCGGAGCGAGGGAGAGAAGAAAGTGGAGCAGACGAGAGGAAACAGAAGAGAGAGAAGAAAGTGGAGCAGACGGGGCCATCGGTTCGCCGGAAGAGGCCGCTGCCGCTCTCCTCGGCCTCCCGCTACGCCGCCTTGGCTCCGGCGAGGAGAGGCGCTTCACAGTGAGTGAGCGAAGCGGCGGTTTCAATTTCATATCGCAAGTGCTTTGGTTCTTGAAAATAATACCGCTGACTTCAACGTCGCCACGTCGGCCAGTCGGACCCCATTTTTCTTGCGCGCGAAGTTTGTTACTTCACTGTTAGCACTGACTGTCAAATCTTCTCACATCTCCGAGGCTCACTTTGATGAAAATTTTTTGGGTCCGTCATCTGGATTTAAAGGAAGGTCCGGAGGGGGCAATAAGAAATATGTCAGCAGGTGAGCTTAATATGTTCATATTAACTGTGTATTGTGGATCTCATATAATTACATGCTCCACTTTCTCATTGGTGGGAACCTAGAGGAAGATCCGGGCTGCGACCCAATTTTTACTGATGGTGAATTGTGTTATAATAGTCTGTTTTTTTAGAAATAAAGGGCTCCGTTTGGGGACTTATTAGGGTCCGGTTCATACGAACGTAACCGCTTGACGAGTGAAAATAAGTCCCCTCAAACGGAGTCTATGACTTCTTTTGGCATGATGGTGGCGGTCTTGAACATGAGGGTTAAATTGTCGTTCGTTAACGCTCATTTAAATAACTTCATCCATTTTTATGTTCAAACGGATGATATTTATTAGGTGATATTTAACAAATGATGGTTTAACTCATGCGTTTACGACCACCACCGTCGTGCCAAATGGAGTCTAAATGTTTAAGGCTTTATTTGTTTAAGCGTTTTCAGCCAGCGTTTCCGGAAAATGATACCGCACAGCAGCTAACCAAATGGGGCGGCGTCTCCATTTGCTCCGTTTGCGCCTGCTGCAAGGAGGAAAAGACCCCCCGCCACTCTGTTTCGATTCTCACCTCCCCCCTTCCGGTCTCAAAGCTCCCTTTCCAGCCGCCAGCTACTCCCGTCACTGTCTAATCAAACGAAGCATAAATCTAAAAAATTTATAATAGAGTGGTGAAAATAAATATGATTTTGACGGATAGTGTGTCTATTAAAGAGAGGTGAAAAAAAGATATTTTATCAATTCTATAATAAGAAAAAAAGACAATAAACAGAGCTTAAAAAAGATGAGCAAATCAGAGAAGTATATGAACATAATTTTTTATCATAAAATTCAAACGTCGGAGGCAAATGATGCCCTAAAAAATAAGTACAAATAAGAATGAAATTTGATAACTTACATATTTCTTTAATAATATATTGAAAACAAGGAGAGTGCCATATCAAAATTGGATAAAAACAAATAAAAAAGCATGTTAATTATTTAGAAATTAAATTAATTAGTCAAATTATGAGAACGAGTAATAAAATGAAACATAAGATGAAAGACTAGCATCTTAGAGAATCAATTTAGATTTATGTTAGGGTGGCCAATCATGGAAGCTATACACCTCTTAAGGAGACTCATTGATAACTACCGAAAAAAAACATAATTTGCATGCACTATTTATCGATCTTGAGAATGCTTATGATAAGAGTTCTAAGAGAGGTCTTATGAAGAGTCATAGAATTTTTTTTTGCAAATGTATCATACATTGAGATACTAAAAAATATGTAAACAAATTCAGTGATGAGTGCGAGAACATATTGAGAATTAATACGGGATTCTCTATCACTGTATACAAATTCAGGGACAAGTGTAAAAGACTTGTGTGTTGTTATTCTTGTGAAGGTAGGAGTAAATTTAGAAAGTTAAATATTGCCCCCAATGAATATTTTTTGCCTTTTAACATAGAATAAATAATAATAATACAAGCAATAATAATGATTGTATCTAAAATTTGATATTTATTTTAATGAACTTATTTTGTATCATTATCATCCTTCTATTGTGAGCTCATTGAAAATATATAATACTCAATGAAAGATTGAAATGTGAATCTTTGGTGGGTTCATGTAGGAGTCACATTCCCACAAGAGCGCCAAAGAGAAATTTGAATTCCTTCACCTTGGTAGAGCTGTTTATCTATCATTCGGCCACCATTTTTGACATGTTAGAAGTTGAAATTCATTATCTCAACGAGAGAAATTCAAATCAACTATATATTTTGTCAAGTCACCTCAACTTGCTCAACATTATTTAATATGTTACATAAAGAAAGTGAGCACTCCCAACATTACTTTATATGTTGTAGAAAAAAAATAGATGTTGAGATGCATTAAATCCATATCTATTTGAAGCATGTTTTTTTTTGAGCGTTTATATTGACAGCCCAACTTTAGATATTGGCAGCCCAGCAAAATAATAAAAAACATACATAATAAAACCGCTAATAGCATCGCAAAATGCGGAACACGCTTCTTTTGAAAATGTCTACTATATGACATTTTTAGAAAAAGTGTTCAGCATGAAAGTTGTAGATCTCGTAACTTTCATGCTGAACAATTTTTCTAAAAATGTAATATAGTATGCATATTTTCAAAAGTCGCGGAACCGGGACGAAACTATGTGAGTTCCGTTCGGGTTCCAATATAAACACTTTCTAAAAAAAGTCTATTTAAAATCTAATTATTGGGCTGTCAATATCCATCAGGCTGTCAATAGCCATATTTTAAGCTGTCATTATCTTTGGCCTGTCAATATCCATATAGAGGCTGCCAATATAAACATCTTTTTTTTTGCATTGTCTGTGAGCACAATTGGGAGATAACAATGCTCCCTTTAACTTTCCAAGGAGCATTTCAACATCAAGCCTAACAAATCAATAGAATTCAAAATACACAAAACGAAGAGAAAGTGAGAAACACATTGGAAATTCGGAATAATCACCAAAACTTCCCCTGGAAGTTGCCATAATTACATGTTGCAGCCCTCTTACTTTTGAATTTGCAAAAACCATCCATTGAAGTTTACATTTCATAACATCCATGCACAAAAATACTTTATTGGAGTAAAATTTAAGGGGGGGGGGGGGGGGGGGGGGGGGGGGGGGGTTTAATGCATGGATACTATGAAATGTAAACTTAAGGGAAGTTTTTGGTAATTTTAAAAGAGGGGTGCAACCTGTAATTTAGCAAATTTAGAGGGGACGTACGTGTAATTGACCCTTGGAAATTTCAATTGTCAAACCATGTAGATGAATAATTATTGATAGATAATAAAAGATTATTTATTCAATACAATCAAAATCAATGTGAAAAAAGGGATTACATCTGAACTAAGAATATCAAAACATAACTCAAAATGTGGTCACAAGACCAATACCCAGCTGCTCGGCAAGCTCATCCCACAAGGGAAGAAGCGTAAACACGACAAGAGAAATGGCGGTTATCAGAGCAACTTGCCTCCACATCCCGACCTCCGAAACGTCATTTAAGCACGGCTTCTCTGGTGTCCTCTGTGCATCGACAAAGTAACATACAATTTTTAGGCGCGCCCGGTTGATGCCAAGACGGGTTCTCCGGTTCCACATAAAATCTATACTTTTAGGTGGTTTGAAATGATTTTTTTTATTTAATGGCTGAATATGCAATTATGTTTATTATTTAGGGCTTGAGTTTTCAATTTGGACTCGTTTCAATTCATTTTCATGTGAGTGCAAACTTCATAAACAAAAATTGATATGATCATCATGAAGTTTACATTCATTATGAACTTAAATGAATCCAATTGATTATTAAAAAACTTTAAATGTAATTATATTTGAAACCATTTAAAAAATTAATTCAAAACATCGAAGAGTCCGTTTGATCGGACGTAATAGGGGTGTCAAAATTTGACTTGGGGTCCAATTCCAATAAAAATAGACCTCCAATTCTAATTTCAGGCACTCAATTCCGTCCAAATGAACAAACCCGCATAATTTAGGTGAACAGACCCACCGAATTTAGATGCGCGTAGCGCAAACATCCTAGCATAAATTGTGCGCACTTGAAAAAAAAATCAAATAAGGGTGCCTCTCATTTGCTGGGTTACAAAACATACCTGGCATATTAACACATACAAGCCCCAAGGAAGGGACAGTGGTCCACCAAGCTAGAAACAAGAGAAAATATTGCATTTTAATATATTTACACATACATAAGAATAAAAATGCGAAGAAATAAACATAGCATGCAAGATACAGAAATGTCAGCAGGGCATATAAGCCTTTACAACATGAATTTTGATGAACTGGGTTCTTGCTAAGGCTGGTAATTGCTCAAATTTGAATTAATTGAAATATGTATGCTCTAAATCGAAGAGGGGCGACCCTCGAAATTCAACCGATTCAACTCGAAAAACTAACAGATATATGATATGCGTGTATGAAAAGCTATATCCGTATATACAATTGAATAATCCCTTGTATTTAAATTTAGATCTAACTCCAGATGAGAGTAACTTAGGCTCCGTTTGGGGGGACTTATTTTCACCGGTCAAGCGGTCATGACCGCATGAACCCGGAGTTAAATTAAGTCCGGGTTCATGCGGTCATGACCGCTTGACCGGTGAAAATAAGTCCCCCAAACGGAGCCTTAAATTAACTTAAGTTTATATTTTGACTCATTACATCATTAGTTAAATTAGATTTCTTCTATTTAGCTAATGGCCAAAAAGCAAGCTCAAAAATAGCCAAACAAATCTCAAATTTGTTTCCTGAATATTACTGAGTATAGGAAGAAGTTGTTTGTATGCAATTGAAATAGGCTTAAAGGAGGAGATTTGCAAGGCTCTGTTTGGTCAAGCTATTGTTGATTCAGTTAAGTATTTCATCCGTCAGGAATGAAGACGCATCAGAAAACACGAGCGGAGCATCAGGTTCAGTATGAAAGTGTGCGCATGCCCACGTAGAGCTGGATTGATTGTTGTTCTGAACAATAGAGGCAGCGAAGAAAGATTGAGGAGAAAATCTAGCGATTGAAAGAAAATTCCATGGCTTCATGTGTAAAATTATGTATTGTACTGAACTCTGATCTAAAGGAAAACTTTTGTGCGACCCTGGACTTACGTGCTTCTCACAGAACAAAAAATATTGTTTTCAGTTTTCTAATACATTTTTCAATTATTTCAATCCAATATTCGTTTGTTTCGGTTGAGAAAAACAAAATTCAAGAGAAATACAATTAATATTTTATTTATTCTCATAAAAACGTTACATACAAGATGATGCGGAGCAGAGATGAGGACGCGCTTTGGGCCCGTTGGGGGCTAATTTGGCGACTTACCATATATGGTGTGCCAGGATCGACGATCGGACTCCGTAATTGCGTCCAACACGTCGCCGCGAGTCAAAAACATATATTAGTTTATTTTTTTTAGTTTATTTTCATGTATTTAGTGACCGATCCCACCGGCCAATCATAGCCGTTGATGGTGAAGCAATAATTTGTTCTCTTCTTATAAACATTGGTCTAAGTGGCTCAACCAAGGTATTGCAGATAGTGGAGACATTGAATCCCGGAATCCCGCGATCCCTCCCCAGTGCCGATGACGTGGAAACCCTAGGTGATGACTCATAGGCCTCCAAACTCCTCCCCAAGGTAATCCCTACCCCCACCTTCATTTTCCACGCCTTAAAGCTTCGTTTCACCCGTTGCAGCCCGCCATTCAAGCCCCCGAAAAACAGCCGGCCTGCTGCCCCTTTTCCGCCGCCCAACCCGCCTCCTCCCCTCAAACCCGCCGCCTCTCCACCGCCGCTACAGGGCCGCCGCCACCTCTTGTCCCCTCCCCACTGCTGGCCGACCAGCCCTCACCTTTCCCCACCGCCGGCCACCTCCTTAAATTGCCCTAACCAGTCGCCGGCCTCCACCGCCCCTTCCGCCCCAATCCGCCAACTCCCCTTCGTTGAGAGTTGTATTTGGCGATCAGCGAGAGAATTCTGATCTCAATTCACCGGGACATGAATTCTTTCAAGCCGGGGAGATTGATGTGGAGCAGAGACGAGGACGCGCTTTGGGCCCGTTCGGGGCTGATTTGGCGACTTACCATATATGACGTGACCGGATCGACGATCGGTCTCTGCGATTGCGTCCGACACGTCGCCGCGAGTCAAAAACATATATTAGTTTTTTTGAGTTTATTTTCATGTATTTAGTGGCCGATCCCACCGGCCAATCATAGTTGTTGATGGTGAAGCCCTAATTTGTTCTCTTCTTATAAATATTGGTCTAAGTGGCTGAACCAAGGTATTGCAGATTTTGGAGACAATGAATCCCGGAATCCCGCGATCCCTCCCCGGTGCCGACGCCATGGAACCCTAGGTGACGCCTCCTAGGCCTCCAAACTCCTCCCCAAGGTAATCCCTACCCCCACCTTCATTTTCCACGCCTCAAACCTTCGTTTCACCCGCTGCAGCCCGCCATTCCAGCCCCTGAAAAATAGCCGGCATGCTGCCCCTTTTCCGCCGCCCAACTCGCCGCCTCTCCACCGCCGCTACAGGGCCTCCGCCACCTCTTGTCCCCTCCCCACTGCTGGCCGACTAGCCCTCACCTTTCCCCACCGCCGGCCACCTCCTTAAATTGCCCTAACCAGCCGCCGGCCTCCACCGCCCCCTCCTCCCCAATCCGCCAACTCCCCTTCGTGGATCCACCGTTCTAACACCCCTAAAATCCTAGATTCGTCCAGATCTAGGGTTATAGCCGCCCGATCCGTTATTTTCACCGCTCATACTTTCCATTTTTGCCCGGATCCGACTCTAAATAGCGGATCTACTCCTCCCCTCCCCAGATCTACTTATACGTGGCCGGATCCACCGTTTTATTGCTTGTTTTCACCCTTTACCGCCAAGGACAGCCACCGCCATCGTCTTCATGCCGTCGGTTCCATCTCCGATCGCCGATCTACACATCCGGCCCTGCAAATCTTCAATGCATCGGTTCAGCCCTCTACTTTCCGAGCTTTTGTAGTATTGTACTATTTGATTCAGCATTTTTCATTTGGTGATTTATCATATTACTGAGTAGACTTTCCAACCACATAAGTTCAGAAATGACCGAGGTCGTTGAGTGATACTCTGCTTTTGCATATGATTGTGCAACCACAATTTAATTTTTGTTTCTTCAGGTGACAAGGTGTACACCAAAGTAATTGCAGTAACCACAAGTGAATGAACGATCGTCCAGAAAGCCAGCTTAGTCAGCGTCTGAGTAAGCAACGAGACATAAAGATGAAGAGAGCGTATACACAAGTCCTTAACCATAAGCACTCTTTAGATACTGAAGGATATGCTCAACTCCCTGAAAATGGGGAGTTTGTGGAGCTTGCATGAAACAACTGGCAACCTCAACAACAAAATATATATTAGGTCGCGTAACTGTAAGATAAATTAGTTCACCCACCAGACGATGATAGTATTCTGAATTTGGAAGTAGTAGGTCGGAGTCGGAGCTATGCGCACAGTGACACAGAGCTTCTGGTTGGCAGTCATAGGTGTATTTGCAGGCTTGCATCCAGAGTAGCCAAAATCATGAAAAAGATCAAGACAATACTTCCGTTGGGATAGAACAAGACCATCAGAGCTGCGCGATGAGTTGAGAATCACCACCATTTCCCTCACTGGGAAGAACTTCATTGAATGGGTGCATTCTGTCAGACGTGTTCTCCAGTCTAAGGGCCCTCTACAGCATCTCATTACAGATCCTCCTTCTCCACCCACTGATGACTGGCTTCGTCATGATGGACGTGTTCAAACGTGGCTCCTCAACTCCCTTGCTGACGAACCTTACCGTATGACCTTGTATCACGAGACGACCAAGGCGATGTGGGATGAACTCCATTCTCTATAGTATGGCAAGGACAGTCTTCAACACCTATATGACATCATCACAGATCTTCAGACTCTTTACACGGGTGGTGCTGCTGACTTGACCTCCTTTGTTGCTCAGGCTAAGACACTAGCTGAGGCCTAGATCCGCCATCAACCCCTAATATGGATCTAGCTGCCCAGTGTGCTCAGAAGTAAGCCGTCTGTATTGCTATGATGATGGCTCGTGTCCCACCTCATCTTCAAAGAGTTCGGGTTCAGATCCTCTCGTCAGCTGTTATCCCCTCACTCTCTGATGTGTACTCCATGCTGCTCAAAGTATCACCACCTGATACTACTAGACCCCCCTCGCTGGCCCTCCTTCAGCGAACTTTTGCGCCCTTACTACCTCTCCCTCCTGCCCGTGGAGGGCGTTCAGGCTTTCGAGGAAGGGGTCGTGGTGGCCGACCACGTCCGAAGTGTTCCTTCTGCGGAAAGGATGGACACCTTGAGGCGACCTGCTACCACAAAAATGGTCTTCCTCCTCGTCCGACTGCGTCTGTTGCGGCCGACAGCACCTCTGCCACTCATGCTGACCTTGAAGAAGTCCGCCTTCAACTCCAACAACTTCACGACATCCTCAGCCACCCGCCTGCCTCTGTTGCCTTTGCTGCCTCTATCTCCAATGAAAGTATCGCTTGTCTCTCCACTAGTCCACGCTGGATAGTGGATTCAGGTGCTACTCACCATATCACCTCGCTAAAGCAAGCTCAATACTTGGATTCTCTGCATCCTAAGTGTATCACAGTGGCCAATGGCGACACCGTTCCAGTCTCCGGCTCCGCAGATAGCCTCTCCAATTCCTCTCACTCTCTGCTCGACTCTTCATGTCTCGGGCTCCCGGTTTAATTTACTTTTTGTCATTCGCTTACTGCCGATTTGGAATGCTCTATCACATTCACACATTCTTCTTTTCTGATGCAGGATCGACGGACGCAAAATATCATTGGTAAAGGACGACTGCAAAATGAACTCTACCTTCTTGATATCCCTCCTACCATCCTCTCATCCATCAACTCCGTTGATTGGCATCGACGCCTTGGGCATGCTCCTCTTCCCATGCTCCAGAAGGCTATTCCAGAGATCTCACTACATGTTTTAAAGTGTGATTAATGTATTTTGGGCAAACAACACCGTTCTTCTTTTTCTCCTCACAGTACTCGGAGTTCCGCTCCTTTTGTTTTAATACATTCTGATATTTGGGGTCCGTAAAAAATTATTAGTGCATCTGGTTATCGATATTTTATCACCTTTATTGATGATTATTCTCGCATGACATGACTATATTTACTTCGTAATCGCTCTGAGCTTCCCTGTGTGTTCCGGGCTTTTGTTCTTGAAACTCGCACACAGTTTTTCACACTAATAAAAACACTTTGGAAGGACAATGCTCGCGAGTAAACGAGCCATGAATTTGTCACTCTATGCTCTGAATTTGGAATTATTCACCAGACGTCGTGTTTCTATACCCCCCAACAAAACGGCGTTGTTGAACATAAAAATCGACATCTTCTCGACGTTGCTCGCTCTCTCATGATTCAAATGCAGGTCCCCAAGGCTTACTGGAACTTTGCACTGTCGATGACATGCTATCTCATTAACCGTCTTCATTCCTCCGTCATTCAAAATGCAACTTCGTTCGGTCTTCTCTTCCCCTCTACCCCATCATTCTCTCTCACCCATCGCATCTTTGGTTGTATTTGCTATGTTCACCTACTTGGTCTGTCTAATGACAAGTTGGATCCTTGGGCAGCCAAATACATGTTTGTCAGCAATTCCGGTACTCAGAAAGGATATGTCTTTTATTCTCCTACTACCCGCAAAGTGACGATTTTTGCGGATGTTACCTTCCGGGAGGATCAACCATTCTTCTGCACCCTAAACTCACTTATTCCACCACAATCCGTCCCAAGACATGTCATCCCTGTTACCACTCCTCCACCACGGCTCCTCCCTGACCCGGCTCCCGTTCTCCAAAAGCCCCCTCTTATCTGTGTTTATACTCGTCGCCCTCCTTGCTTCGCCACCCCGATGAAGTCGGCTTTGACCTCTGACACTCTGCGACCTGCTGATCCGGCACCAGCCTTTACCGCTCATCCCATGACGAACTATGTATTGTTACATCGCTTGTCCCCGCCGCTTCACACCTTTGTCACTTCTTTATTCTCTATTTTTGTGTCTAACTTTATGCAGGAGGCTCTCCGACATCCGGGCTGGCAGACAGCCATGGACAAAGAAATGACAGCCCTCTGGGCTACCCAAACATGAGATTTGGTTCCTCTTCTTCCAGGCCAAACGACTGTTGGGTGTAAATAGGTCTTTGTCATCAAGCATGCTCCTAATGGTACAATTGACCGTCTTAAAGCCCGACTGGTAGCTCATGACTTTACTCAACAACAAGGTCTCGATTATGAGGAAACATTCTCTCCAGTGACCAAGCTCAACACAGTTCATGTCCTCTCTGTGGTTGTACATCGCCATTGTCCCTTACAACAGCTGGATATCAAAATTGCGTGGTGGCCTACAAGAAACGGTTTACATGCAACAGCCGCCCGGGTTTGAGACCATGGGGGAGCCCCGAGTTTGTCACCTTAAGAAGTCTATTTATGGTCTCAAACAATCCTCACGGGCATGGTTTGATAAGTTTAGTAAGGCTGTTCGGAAGGTTGGCTTTACTCGGAGCTCAGCAGAGTTCTCTCTGTTCACTCGACATCGAACTACAGGAACAGTTGTTCTTTTGGTATATGTCGATGACATTCTAATTACAAGGAGACGATTCAAAGGGAATACAAGCCGTCAAACAGCATCTTAGTTTAGTTTTTCAAACAAAAGATCTGAGCAACCTTCAATATTTCCTTGGTCCTGAGATTGCAAGATGTCCTGATGGACTTGTCCTCTCTCAACGAAAATACTATCTCGACCTTTTTCAGGATGCTGGCAATTCTGGATGCAAGCCGATTAACACCCCGATGGATGTCAACCACAAGTTGTGCGCGCGTGCTTCTGATGCAGAACTTCTTCTTCCAAATCCAGAATACTATCGTCGACTCGTTGGAAAACTTATTTATCT
The DNA here is from genome assembly GCA_039583875.1 of Platanthera guangdongensis. Lineage (NCBI taxonomy): Eukaryota > Viridiplantae > Streptophyta > Magnoliopsida > Asparagales > Orchidaceae > Platanthera > Platanthera guangdongensis. The sequence goes on along the minus strand of CM077160.1, from coordinate 169,992,495 downwards.
AACTGTCACGAGACCGGACATATCCTTTGTTGTCGGGGTGGTCAGCCGGTTTATGCATGCTCCTCGAATATCTCATCTACAGGCCGTCGAGCGCATCTTGAGATATCTAAAAACAGACCCTGATCAAGAGCTAGTATACAAAACTTCTTCTTCTACTCCCACATTGGTGGCATATTCAGACGCAGATTATGCTAGTTTCCTGGAAGATCGACGGTCCACCGGTGGATTCTGTACCTACTTTGGAGGTCACCTTGTGACCTGGCGCAGTAAGAAACATGTTGTTGTTGCTAGATCTTCAGCTGAAGTTGAATATCGGTCGATGACATCAGTTGTCTCTGAGCTTACGTGGCTTGAAAGTCTTCTCGAGGATCTAGGAGTAAAACACCATTCACCTGCTACCTTACTATGTGACAATCAAGCTGCTATACACATAGCGAAGAATCCAGTCTTTCACGAAAGAACGAAACACATTGAAGTGGACTGCCACTTTATTAGGGAGAAAGTTCAAATGAAGAAGCCATAATTGAGCATGTTCCGGGCACTGAACAAGTTGTTGATATTCTCACGAAAGCTCTACCGAGTACCCTATTTTTCCAGTTCCTATCCAAGTTGGGTGCCTACGACTTGTACGCTCCAGCTTGCGGGGGAGTGTTAGAAAAGTCAATGTAAAAGCCCATGTTTGTGGCTCATTTAGTCTTTTATTATTTCTCTTTATACATTAGTATCACACCTTGTAAAGGGGACTCGTCTTTCTTTCTCTCTCCTATATATATGTATTCATACATTGTATTTGATAACGAAGAAGTATAGACAAGGTTTAGCTTTTCTCTACAAAATGAAAAGAATGTAAAATTGAAGACTAGCATGGACGATCTTAAAGAACCCTAAGAACAAAATAAAAAAAAATACAAGGATTTAAAATTTTACTGCTATATATTTTTTTTTATTGTTGCTAGATATAGATAGTAGTTTTGTCATAGTTGCATGATATATATCTGGATGTGATATATCCCTGTAATCAAGTCTTTTTAATGAAATGAAAATTTTTATTATTTGTTTTGCTTTGTACGCATTGGGCATACTTTTGCGACGTGCTGAGACGAATAAATTGAAAATGAGATTAGATACAGAATTAATTGTGGGGGCCGAAAGGTCCTGCCAAATTAGGTCCCAAATACTACGACTCATTTCAGATACTCCAACGTATCGACAAGGTAGCCTATCAGCTCCAGCTTTCACCAGAGGCTCGCATACACGCATAGTTATTAAAGGTGCAAGACGCACCAAGATGCAAAAGGGTCATGGAGCATAGGCGCAAGGATCAATGCGCAGGAGCATGCCTGACAAAAGTAATGTGGAACTACATTCATTTTAAAAAATAAGCATCAAACATTAATTCATCTTCTTGATCTGATTTTTCATCTATTCTACTCATTAAAAAAAGGTTTGCAACATAAATCGCACTCAGACATGTCTTTTATGCTCAAAAGGCGCAAGCCTCTGAGCCTGTTGAGCCCGGAGCCTTAGACGCACCTAAAATAACATAGCACACACGACGTCTTTCATGTGTCCCAACTGAAGCCATTCGTGGGCACTCCTTCGACCGGGCCATTAGTACGCTTGCCGCCACAATTTGAGGACAAGTTGCCTCTCGACAGGGAAGAAGATATTATGGATCCAAGCTACGGGGATAACCTATCAACGTCGAGCGCATACCATCAAGGAGAGATCGTATTTTACCTTGCATGTTTTATCATATTTTTATGTTTATCTGGTGCACGTTGCGAGGGGAGTGGGGGGGGAGGGGTGGACTCTTCGGGTGTAGCAATTATCATTCCAAATATTTTTTCACACTCTCACCGATTCGCTCTCTTTTCCCTAATCCTTCCCTACATGTTTCGAAGGCTCAATGACTCCCGCCTGCTACCGTCGACCGCCTCTCTCCTTCTCCTCGATCAAGCTTCTCAACCGACATAGCTCCACCGGGATCAAAGAAGGGGGACTCAAAATACCTTACGAGACTTCTCATTTGTTCGCCCTAACACCCGATCTCAAGTCGGGGTACACAACAACGGGCTGTTGGTAATGATGAAGGACAACTGTTTCGTAGCAGGGAGGGGCTGGGAGGTTGTGGTTTGTAGTGGGGAGGAGTTAGGAGGCCACGACCTGTAGTGGGGTAGAGCTGGAGGGGATGTATGGAAGTTGCGGTGGCAGGGAGGGGCTGTATGGAAGTTGCTGTGGTAGGGAGGGGTTGGGAGTTGGTATTCCGCAGTGGGGGGAAGAGATGGGGCGGCGGTTTGCAGTGCGTAAGGGCGGAGAGATAGCGGTTTGCAGCGGGGATGAGCCGGGAGAAGCGGTTTGCAAAGGGGACGGATGCGGAGATGTTGGTTTGCAATGGGGCTGAGCTGAAAAGTTGCAGTATGCAGCGGACAAAGGCTGGGAGGTCACCAGAGATAACAAGAAGGAACTGGGAGGTTTAGTGAGGAAGCGATGTGGAACCGGTAGGTGGAATGAGGCGTAGGATTGTGAGGCTGGGAGGTCACCAGAGATAACAAGAAGGAACTGGGAGGTTTAGTGAGGAAGCGATGTGGAACCGGTAGGTGGAATGAGGCGTAGGATTGTGAGGAAGAAACGACGAAACAAGGGGGGAGCTTACCCAAAGCGTCAACACTAGGAGGTGGTGTAACACCACAAAATCCACGGTCTAGAGGATTCTCCCTACTCAAAACCTGAATGAATCCATAAAAAGCCGTAACACTCATAGGGTTCTAGGTCTTCTATTATGGATGAAGGGGTTTTAGGTCTTCCATCATGAGAGGCTAAGATCGCACATTGATAATGGGTGTCTAAACCCACAAAATAAAGTTTAATAAAAATGAAATAAAAAATCCCAAAAACATAAAGCAACGGACCAGATGGGTGTGTGACCCGGATCGTCAAAATAAAGCTCTGATCAATGCCTATGGTATTTATATAATCTAGTAATCCTCAGGCCCTGAGTAGCACGCAATCTAGGTGGCAATCTCCATCACATCCTCTCTGAAAATCACAACCACCCCCTTGCGTGAAAGACCACAATCAAAAATACAGTATCTTAAATTGATCTCCACAGAACATTTCAACCTGCAGTAATCTCCACAACCTGCTATTCAGCCATATAACTACCTTACCATCTCCCCAACTTCTCCAAAGCACCCACGGACAACCCTCATTTTTCCTCAACTACCCACTAATTCCTCCTACCAGCAATCTAGTGCCTCGATCCACGAATAACCCCACATCCCAGCCTTCAATAGAATCTCCACCACCCTTAGTTTTTGTGCAGTCAATTCGGCATTCAAAGTATGTTGTTGTTAAGACAGGTGTTAGATTCAGTTGAGAACAAAACACATGTATTATTAGGGCAAACACTAAGGCTATATATAGCCTACATTATATTTTTCAATATTACAACACTCCTCAACATTGACGAAAGATATTCAATAATCTCATTTTGTTACAATACCTGATCATATCCTCTGAACTGAGACCCTTGGTTAAACAGTCAGAAACCTGACCCTTGGTCGGGATGTGACTCAACTCCAGTAGTCCACTATTAATCTTCTCATTTATAAAAAAATCTATCAATCTCTATATATTTGGTGCGATCGTGTTGGACTGGATTATTAGTGATACTAATGACTAACTGACTGTTACACCACAGCTTTATCCAATCTCTTTGATCCAACTTCAACTCCACGAGCATCCCTTTTAGCCACAGGAACTCTGCAACCCCTACGACATGGCTCTGTACTCCGCCTCTATTATCGATCTAGCCACTACCGACTGTTTCTTGTTCCTCCATGAGACCAGGTTGCCTCCCACAAATATGCAATAACTTGAAGTAAACCTCCTATCATCCGCACAGCTTGCCAAGTTAGAGTCGCAATAGCCTTCAATCCTCGCCTGCCCATTCCTTATGAAGGTCAGCCCCTTTCCAGAAGCACTATTTAAGTATCGCAAAATCCGGTACACCGCATTCGTGTGACCCTTCCTTGGGTTATGCATGTAGTGGATCACCACACTCACAGAGAAGGAGATGTTCGGACAAGTGTGGCTCAAATAGATCAACTTCCCAACTAGCCTTTGGTACATTTCTCGATCTACTGGTACTCCAGCCTCTGCATCCAGTTTACACTTCTGATCGATTGACGTCGCAGCAGGTTTGCACCCCAACATCCTAATTTCAGTGAAGAGATCCAGTGCGTATTTCCGCTGGGAAAGGACTACCCCCTCTGCCTCATATGCAATCTCAATCTCAAGGAAATATCTAAGAAAGCCCAGGTCTTTCACCTCAAAACTCCTTGCCCAGAGCTGTGACGCCCAAAAGGTCGTCGCAATATACGCTAAATAAAATATCTAGACGGAATAAATTTAAAATGGTCGCCGCAACAAAACCTGAAATTGTATGAAATTTCGTTTAGAATTAATGAGTATACCGTTATGTTGCATGTAAACAAACAAAGTCAAACTTTTATGCAAGGGTGTGCTAATAGCGATTCTAATTGTATATTAGCCTTATAAACCAGAATGAAATCGGATTTCAATTAAATTAACGAGAGTTTGAACCGGCCCCCTTATAAGCGGTGGAATTAAAGAAAAGAAAAATATAGGACCGGTTAGTAATGTAGGTGGCAAGAGGGAATTGGACCGACAATATTAACTCTAAGTTTGGAGATTTGAAACACTTGGGATTTAGGGCATGCAAAAGGTTATGATTGTAGTGCTACGATGATGTTTACCTTACATGCATGCTATTAGGGCTCTTGGAGGAATTAAGCTTGGTATTATTTGAAGTTGAAAATAAGTTATTAATGTAGAAAACTATGTTTATTTGCAAATAGCATGATGATTTTAACTTGTATGTGAACTAATTTCCAAGGGACTGATTTTATCCTGAGATCTTCAATTTATGGAAATTGGAAATAAATGTTTGTACATGATAGCTGCCCTAAATGGATAGATGAACTAGATTAGTAGGGCAATATTTGATAGGGCCTGAATTTTGATAAGAATATATTTTTGTTAAGGATTTTATTATTAACCGTTTACTTATTTCTAGAATTTCATCTTACATGAATAACATTGTCAAAATTGAATTGAGGAATTCTAGGGCTGTTGTCCATAAGGCTGATTTTGTTGTTTTTCATATCAATATCAATGAAATTATTGAGGTTGTTATTGTCCCCTCTTAAAGAGGGTTATTCTGGGCTAGTTGCCCACAAAATAATAATACGTTCAGAAACTGCTAGTGGGAAGCATGTGCATGCCCTTGATTTTAATAATAAATGTACAATGGCAAATGATAGTTTTGCTGAAATTGCTGATTTTGAATTGTGAAGAAGCAAAGTATTGATGTTGAGATGTATATTGAAGTAATTGTGGGTTGATACATAAGTAATGAAGGAATCACAAATGTGATTGTTATTTGGGGTTATAACATGTGATGAGATATCTTTTTCTTAATTGGGTTAAATAACCTTAGACTCCATACCATAAATATTTAGAAATATGAACCATACACAATTGATACTTAATTGCAGCTACAAAAATAAAAAGATGATGTCGCCCGATCGACAAGGTGAGGATCCAAGAAATGACAAAAACAAGGAGAAGGTTGTGGTGAGAATTTCTTTCTTTAAAATAGTTTAACTTTTATATCATAATTCTTGTACAAAAGTTTGGCGCACTTTTTATTAAATGGAATGGTTTAAGAAATACATTGATGAAACTGTGTTAAGGGTATCTATAGAATAATACAAGTCCAGTTGGGTCTTTAATCGACCTTCAGCGAGTTGTGCGCACTGGATGACATATGTGAGTCAACTTAGTGGGCCTTATGGGTCTTAAGCGAGTTGTGCGCACTAAGTTTGACCAACAAAGTGGACTGAAATGCAGTAATCTTTAACTATGTTAATAACAACTATTTAATTTAAGGTTATACATACTATGGGAAGGAATGAAAATGGCTAAGAACTCCCTTTTATTTCTTTCATATATATGTACATGTGCACATTACATATCGTTTTGAAGAATTTAATTTCTCTCTTAGTCTTTTATTTAAAGACTAACTCTTTCAACATAATAATTGTTTTAGGTACTGAACGAAAATCAGAGTAAGCTGGAACTCTATCGAGCATGGTATAAACGACTAGTAGACACTTTTGAAGTGTCCAACACTCGAGAGAATTGTTGCAGTACTAAACTTTGTCTGCTTGCCAAAAAAGACTTTTAATTATTAATAGTAAATGTAGCTAACGTAGACTTTTGCTATTGACATGTAATGATATGTAAATTATGGAATAAGAGTTTCTTTTTGCACTGTTGTTTCAATACTATTGTGGCATAGAAGTATAAGACGTTATTTGGCTTTCGAAGGAAAAAAAATTTAAGTTATATATTGTTCCTTTGTGACAGACAAGGGCTGTTACAAGAGCCCCCTTGAGGCCGCCAATCTTCTGCTCATCATCTCCTGTAATGATCATGTCGTTCACATATACCGCAAGCATGGTAATGTGATCTTTATTCTGCCTGTAAAAACTGTGTAATCTACATTGATCTAGTGATACCTCATCCAAATCATTGTTTTCCTGAACCTGTTGAACCACGTGCGAGGTGACTGCTTCAGCCCATAGAGGGATTTCTTCAACCTGCAGACTCTACCTTTAGTCTTGGTCGTATCAAACTCTAATGGTATCTTCATGTACACATCTGCCAGATCTCCATGAAGGAATGTATTTTTCACATCTAGATGGTGCAACATCCATCCATCATTCACTGCCAGGCTGATGAGAGTCCTAACAGTGCTCATCTCTACAACGGGTGCAAACATCTCGTCGTAGTCGTTGTCATAGGTCTGGTTGTACCCCATGACAACCAATCGAGCCTTGTAGCGCTCAATCTGTCCTTCTGGGTTCTGCTTCACGGTGAAAACGCACTTGCACCCAACGGCCTTCTTGTCCTTTGGTAGTCGTGTCAGCTCTCAAGTCTTGTTCTTCTCAAGAGCCCTCATCTCTTCCTTCATCGCTGCCTTCCATTTCGGATCGTCTTTGGCAACCTGCCAATTGTTAGGTACAATAACACTATCCAAAGATGAAATGAATGTTGTGTAGAGGAGATATGATCGTAAGAGACAAAGGTCTGGTTGTACCCCAACCAATCGAGCCTTGTAGCGCTCAATCTGTCCTTCTGGGTTCTGCTTCACGGTGAAAACGCACTTGCACCCAACGGCCTTCTTGTCCTTTGGTAGTCGTGTCAGCTCTCAAGTCTTGTTCTTCTCAAGAGCCCTCATCTCTTCCTTCATCGCTGCCTTCCATTTCGGATCGTCTTTGGCAACCTGCCAATTGTTAGGTACAATAACACTATCCAAAGATGAAATGAATGTTATGTAGAGGAGATATGATCGTAAGAGACAAAGGACACAAGGTCCCAACCGTATCTATTTGGAGGATTTCTCGCATTGTTGTGAGTAGTCCTCTGTAACATAAGAGAAGAAGTATGGGGGGGGAAGGATGTCACCTGAGGCGTGTGGAGATGTAGGCATTCCAGGAGTAGGGTGCGACGTAGCCAAGGGACAAGGAGCTACACTGGGCACCGACATTATATCTGGTACTGCTGGAAACTTCCTGCTCCTGTTGTATGTTAGCAGTTCCCCCTGAGCCGTAGGTCTCACCTCTTGCCTCTCCTCCTCAATCTCCTCATCCTGCTCATCATCACTCTTCTGCTCCTCCACCGATCCTCCCTGCCATACTCCCAGATCTGTCGCCAACCTTTCTCTCTCTAGCCTTATACTTTTGGTATCTGACGAGTCTAACGTGGGTAGGGCTCCATCTTGTCGGTAATACTATTTTAACTCTCTAAAGTGAACATTCATGCTCACAAAGCATCTTTCTCTACGGGACTCCAGCACATGTACTCCTTCTGAGTACGAGAATAGCCCACAAACATACACTTGACTGCCCTTGCATCAAGCTTACTGACACCAGGCCTGTTGTCCTTCACGAAGCACACACACCCAAATAACTTCAAGGGAAGTATCCTCTCATTATGACCCTGCAACTACTGACACAGAGACTTCCACCCCAGAACCTGTAATGACATCCTGTTGATCAGTTGTGCCGCTGTTAACACAACATATCCGCACAGTCCTCGAGGCACCTTCATGTTGAGCATCATACTCCTTGACACCTCCAGAAAGTGTCTGTTCTTCCTTTCCGTCACTCTGTTCCGTGTCGGTGTGTAGGCACAGGTGGTCTGATGCAATATCTCATGAGCTGATAAATATTCCTCCATTGTCTTGTTAGTGTATTCTGCCGTCTGGATGTTATCTGCAGTAGCTAGACGAGTGTAGTAGGAGAACTCGCATGCATTTCCTGCCACGTGACGTGATGTGCCTGAGTCGATGATCCAATCTGATGCCCTGGAGAAAGATATGGACGCAAGAGCGATAGATCCATTAGTTGGGTGGGCATACATAGCGACCCCCCCCCAGCTCCATCTTTGCTCCCCTCGCCCGTCTGTTTCCTATTGATGTCTTCCATCATGCTCAGTAGGGTCTGCTCCTCTGCTATATAGATAACACCAAGTTCCTTCGCACTCTCAGTCAAGCCCAAATTGGCTCGATAGACTCATCGTCCACCACGAGCACGACCACGTCCTCGACCACGTCCCCATCCACCACCCAAATCTCTCTCCTTGGGCGGCTTGGGGCATGCATGCCTCAGATGGCCCACCTTGCCACAATTGTAACACCGTCGGGTCTCTTCAATCTGTCCCATAACATCAGAGGCAGCAACTGCAAGTGCTAACTTCACAGTCGTGGAACCTCCCGTCCCTGCCTGAAGTTTGAGACGTGTCTCCTCCTGAATCATAGCAGAGATGGCATCGGTGAGTGTGGGAATCTTCATACCAGAAATAAGTTGGTCTCTCCGGTGATCGAACTTGTCATCTAACCCCTACAAGAACTTCATCGTTCTCCCCTCCACGATGATCTTGGAAATCCGACACTGTGACTCGCTGCAACACATCCCGCCAGAGGCGTGATCGTAATCCACTCATAGTCATTCCAACTTGGAGGTGTACTCCTGCACTATCTTCTCTTCCGGACAGTGTTATCAATTTCTCCCTTCACCTGCAAGACCAGCAGAGTGTTCCCCACGCCGTCATACGTGTTCTTTAGCTTGTCCCAAACCTCCATGACCGTTTCGAGGCTATCTACCGTGGCGGCAATCGATGGGACACCTGAGCAGAGAAGCCACAAACACCGTCATGTGGGCTGACTCTCACTCATTTCCAGCCGAGTTCGCCAGTTTCTTCAACGCCACTGTCAGGAAAACCCCAACCTGTTTTGTTGCAAGAATTTTCTTCACAAGGCTTGACCAACTCAGGTAGGTCGTCGGTCTGTCAAGCTTCAAATCAATCGGTAGAAGTTCCAATTTCTCCAACCGTTGCGATGAACCCAACACCCTCAACAATGTGGTCAACTCATTTGAGCCCAACATCTTGAAGACATCTCCCATCGTTCCTTACTTCGACGCCATGGATAAATTTCCTCACAGATCACTATTTCCCGTTCGGTATCAGAAAATGCATTTGCCTGCCCAGGATTCGATCACCACATCCTGAGAGACGCTAGGATGCAAATGTGTGGTTGCTAAAGGGGCGCTGAAGGCCCGCTAGAAGCGGCTATGAGGATGCGACGGCGGCAGCCTCTAGAGATGGCAACAACCTCTGGAGACGACGGGCAATGTTCTTCCCACAGCTCCTGGATGCGGCGGCGTCAGCCTCCAAAGACTGCGGGAGCGTCGTTCCCGCAGCCGTAGAGGCGGGTGCCCCCCGTTGAGTGACGATCCGACAGCGGAATCAGGCGGGACTCATGGGCGGAGGTGGGATGGACGATCATAGCAGCGGGAGCGGAAGTCGTTGGCACTGGAGACGGGAGTCACAGGCAGAGGCACGAGTCACGGAAGACGGTAGGAAGAGCAGCGATTTTCCTTCCCCCGGCTCTGCTACCAAGTTGAGAACAAAAGACATGTATTATTAGGGCAAACACTATGGCTATTTATAGCCTACATGATATATTTCAATATTACAACAGATTCATTTAAACAAAAAGAGAGCAGGAGATTAAATCCAACAGGAAGCTAGTGTGGATGACTAAGGAATGAAAAGAAGCATACCACTCCCAGACCAAGCATCAAGTATGTTGCCAAGCCGAATACAAACAAAGCATTTTTGCCAAAAGCCCCCTGGCACAAGTAAACAGAATTAAGGGTGAGAAAATTGCACATTGGAGGGTTTTTGTCTCAAGTTAACATAAAATAGATTGCATGTGACATTTTAGTGAAAATTAGGCGAATTGTCTATAGCTCTCATATTGGTACTCTAAGTAATTTACATAGGCAATCTTAGTTGCACAACATTTTTCTAATATCCTCTACCATTTACTCATAACCCTACCAATGAAACCATAGAAATTGTGTTTCCTATCAGAAGCAATCCAAATTATCTTATAGGCATTATGCATAAACCAGAAATCTATGGAAGTTAGTTGAATGACTGTTATAAACCAAATATAGAGGTAAATTACTAGGATGGTTTATGAGAAGGTTTACTCGGATAATGATACCTGTACAGCCCTTCCACCGTCAAGGCATCCTACAGGAAGCATATTGAAGGCTGTAGTGGTCAAGCCACACCTGCAACAAACACACAAGCCATGACTATATATATCTATAATCTATAATATTAGAAGGAAAAATTGGGTTCATCATGGTACTGAAACAGGACCATCAAATAAACCCGAGGTTATCGATTTCAATCCCCTGATCTAATGAAACATGTGGTTTTTAATACATAGGGGTAAAAAAAACTTTATATATATTAGCAGCCGTGCACAGGGCCCTTCTGTGACTGTGAGCGATGACGACCATAGTACTCACTTGAATGTTGGTACGGGGTGACCGGTGCATAGCCGCTAGTGTTACACTCACACGCACAAACAGACACATGTACGATTAATCTGCACCTTACAAAAACATGAAGTAATACTCACCAGCCGCCTATGACAAGAGGGTGAATAGAAATAGTGGCTGCGTGCATGGCTCTGCACATAGTAATGAACAATAAGCACTATCACAATGTGAGGAAGAAAACAGTCGAGTAGAGGTTCACGAGTAGTTTCCCCAAGCAGAGATAGTATTAACTCGCACAATAAAACAAATGCTCAAGTACCATAAATAAGTAAAATGTTATATTTTTCAAGACAGCTGAAATCACAGTAGTATGCAATGTTCCTCTAAAAAAATTAGTTGGAAGGGATACTATTCAGGAAGTCTCAGCAAAGCTGGAAATTTTCTTACAAAATTACATTGCTAATTAAAAATGTATGCATTTTGATATATCTTAAAGCTTGATAAATGCTAATAAAGTGCATGACTGTAAATGCTTTGCAAAGGTCAAAGAAGAAGTATGAGGAGATGTATCCAGATAGAGATAAATTCGGATCCAAGGTCCACAAGCTGAAGCAAAAAAATCAACATTTAACAAAGATACTGCTGAGCACAGTAACTTATAAAGTTACAGCCAACCATCAGGTCCATCACTTAATCTTCTAGGGTTTCTTCAACCAGACAGCATGGGAAGCAGCCTAGCTCTGATTTTTATTTCGAGTTGTATTTTATGCACTTTTTGAGTCGGGACTATTCATAGCTGTCGGCTGCCCCCTTAGGATCTATAAATAGAGGGTGAGAGCTCTCATTTAGAGGTATTGAAGAATGGAATATTGAAGCCCATCCTTTGCTCAACTCGGTGCAGAAGCCGACCCCCCGGATGCGAAACACGGAATTCCTCCTCCCCTAGCCGTGAGCCACCATTCCAGTCCCCTCCCCCCTTCATGCTGGCCACCGCCCCTGCCATCATTTCCTCCCACAAGAACCAACCGGTCTCCCACTAAAACCCTCTCCCTAGCCCATCACCGACCTCCCGCATGCAGACCAACCAAAATAAAACAACTTGACTCACAGCCGCCCACCCCATTTCACATTCACAGCCCCTCCCAAGCAGCTGGCACCCCATTTAGCATCCCCACACTATTTCCGACCTCCCACCACCACCCTACTAGTTATGGAACCACTTTCCAAACACCCTCCCATCAAAACTCCAAAAACAGCCCCCTAAAATTCAACTACGGTGATCACCGGAGACTTTTTCCGGCCTACCACTACCACCACCACCATCTTCATCGAGTTTCCTTCATTTTTTAATTTTCCGTCTATCGCCGGAAAACACCTCCGGCGACCACCACCACCGGCCATTGGCAACCTACTCTGGCGGCCACCTCCCGCCAACTACGGCAGCCAATTCCAGCCAGCCACCACCTCACTACCGTTCATAACTCCCAAGTAAGCACCCACTCTCCTAAACTTTAGGATCCACTTCCTAAAAAATCAGCCCACCTCTCCTCCATTACCTTCACTTCTCCCATTTTCTCCACTTCCCCACTATTTCCCAACCTTTCTCACGTGTATCCACTGTGCTGCCTAGGCTGAGCCCCTCCTGCAGCCATCTAAGCCCACAAACTCATTGTAAAAGTGCTGGCAGCCCACCCCCATTCAGTTTCAGCACCTAGTTTTGGGTTCCTGCATCAACAAACCAACCCCGAACCACCTCGGCCAGCCCCCCCCCCCCTACTCCCAGCCTCCCCTCTCTCTTCTTCCAACCCCTCTCCTCACGTGGAACCATCTCCCAGCCGGCCAGTTTGCTGGAAACGAATTCTGGCAGCAGTTTCACCCTCTAATACAACCCAGCAGCCCCCATTTCTCCCCCTACCAACTAAATGTTGTAGAACCTTCCAGGCAGAAAATCTGCAGCATCTGTAATTCAATACAAAAATTATTGTAGATTACATGGTTCAATCACGAACAAAATTGACCAAGTCAACGTCGGGGCGAGATACGATTTTATTACGACTAATGAATGCTCGTTAATTAATAAATTGACGTAAGTTTGGGAATTGTACTCGACGTATTTTTAATATTTATGCGAGAACGCGACGCGCGGACCTAACGTCTATTAAGGAATGGCAACAAATAGGACTTGAATGTTTAATTTTCCCTCCTAAGAGGGTCTAGCCGTGTACTCCCCTCTAAATTTCACGTTTTTAAAAAAATTGGTAATGATTGCACCTCATTACCCCACTTCCTTATAGGTCTCGACTGCAGAGCGGTTTTAAAAATAAAATAAAAATTGTAGCCGCTTCGTCTTTGAACCCGTGCGATAGGATTTAGGTTCTCCCGTTAGGCGCTCGACGATACCGCCACTCCTCTCGTAGACGGGAACAACAGACGTGCATAGAAAGCCGCTCGTAGGGCTTCTCCCTGTCGCGCTTTAAGTTCCCGGTCTCCTCCCTCTCGAGAAGCCCTCGGCAAGCCGTTTCGGTAGAGATCCTCCGTCGATCGTCCGTCTGTTCCCCGATTCTGCGCAGGTAAGTGTCTATCCGCTATTTCGTTTCTACTTCTTGCCTCTATAGTTGTTGAAGATCCCTCCCCTCTCTTCCAGAAACCTGTTGATTCAGGGTACTTTTGGCGCCAGTCGGTCTCGTCCCGTCAGTCCTGCCAAGGTAACGTTGAGATTCCTCCCAACCAAAATTTATATTACAAAGATTATAGATGTGGGAGCGCTCTTCTCCTCCCCCTAACCATAAGATGGCCGATTTCTGCAACAAGATCGTTCTGTCATGATCTTTAGTGGGTTTCAGCGGCTTTGAAGCTATCCAAATTGTTAGGGCCTTATCTTTATCAGATCTGCACCATGCTCCTCTTCTAGTGATATCAGGGTACATCTACCACTGCTCTTGCGATCCCAGTCCTTGCTCATGTAATCTTTTTAATCAGAATTTTTCAATTAAATCCTATATTAATTAATGAACCTTCTAATTGATCGACAGTTCAAATTTGGGCGAAGCAATCTCCGATTCAGAAATCATTATCCTTCATCTTTAGAGGAGTGGTAAGTCATTTTTCTCGTGTCATAAAATGGTATCATTGGAATCCTGAAGAGTTAATTTAATGTAACATATTTCCCTTTTAGGTTCTGCGAGGGGAATTTGAGTAAGAAAGCTCATGATAGATAAGAAGCAAATCCCGTGTGTCCATCAAGTAACCTAGACAGCTTTGTCGTCGCGTCTTGTGTACGAGCACCGCAATAGCACAATAAGAAATTTGACTCATCTTGTCTAATCATTTAATTGTTATAAAATTATTATCTAGTTCACTCCAGAAAATCATGCAAAGCAGCAGAACTTTAATTTATTTTAAGTACATATCTACAACAAGTTATATATATAATTACATGATACAAATCAAATCACCTCATATACAACTTATAGATAAGTATTAATTGACAATTAATTGAATTGAAGTGATCAATCAGAACAGAACATATAAAACAAAATACTCAAGGCACAAAAATGATTAATTAAAAAAAAAATGTGCGGCTAGGCTAAACGCAAACGCTCAGGACATATAATAAGCTTCAGATCAGTGACCTCATTCTCATCTAGCCAACACTCCACATGAGCCTCAGACGTGGGGTCGTCATCCACAGTTCCAGACTTAGAGATTTTTCAAATGCGAGTTCATGTTCCCCTCAAGGAGCACTCCAGTTCATGGCCCCTTCAGGTCGTCCTTTGGGTTCCTGATGCATCATGCGATGTATCGTAGTTTCTATACATTTATTTATTTCACTTTATGTATTTCTGTCCCGTATTTATTTTGTTTCATGTATTTCTCTCCAGCACACTCGTATTTATCTCCGGCTCTTCGTGATTGACCATCCGAGGAGACCCTTAATAAAATGTCCGGTAGTTTTAGGTAATTAGGACGTAAAAAGGCAAGTTTAAATTATTTACGGATCCATAAATTTAAAGACGAGATGTAATTTGAAATCCAGGAAATCAACATATTAGGAGATCACGGATTTGGAGAAATATCCTTTTAGATAGAATTAAGGAAATTAGTGAAAACAGCCATTTTGGAAAATCCTGTAAACATATCCTTTTAGAAAGAATTTGGAATATATCATTAAGGAAATATGTGAAAATAACTATTTTGGAAACTTTGTCTGATTATATTAGGGGAGCAAGTGCATGGGAAAAAGGGGAAGTCGGCTAATACAGGGGAACAAATTTGTGTTCTCCCTGTAGAGCCGACCAAATCCCGCTACCCTGCTCTCCCCCCTTGTGAACCACGCCCATCCAAACTCCGCCGTTCTTTCCGGCGACGCAACAGGACACGAAGAGCAAGGGCGACGAAACCCTCTCGGCCTTCATCCGTGATCCGCGACAGGGCCACCATCGACTTCGCCCGATTCTTCCGGCGAGCCCGGTCTCCCTGCGTATGTGTGTCGTCGACTACGGGTTCCTGTTCCGCCGCTCTCCATCGAGATTCAATTCAGGAAATCGGTGGCCAGCCTCCACGGGTGCCGCCGACCACGAGCTTCTATTCTGGCACCCTCCAGCGAGAATTGTTTCAGGAAATTGGTGGCACGCAGTCCGAGGTGTCGTCGACCGCGAGTTTCTATTTCGGCACCCTTCAACCGTGAACCATTACAGAAGATGGAAGGCCGACCAGTTTACAGATCATCTTCAGCTCTTCACTTAGCACAATGGATTTGGACTGGACTAAAATTCCTGGAGAGTAACTGCTCAATCTTGCTCAAATTAAATTAGTTTTATTTTATGCGCTCCATTAAATAATCGAAGCTTGTCTCGAACGTTCAATTTGCTTATTACTACCGTTATTCATAAATTATTGAGTGTATTTTGCTTGTGGATGTATGAAACTCGCCGTGATTCAACCCGGTTACGCTTTTGAATTCCTCCTCGAACAATAATTAATGACTATAACAAAGTTCGGATGTTAGGAGTGATTTCGCGCGCAGAGCTTAAATTTTGGCCGCTCGGCCCCATTGCAAAATTAAAATCAATTTATTTTTCAAAGATCTAATTGTTATTTTAAAACAAATAAAATATTTTGCTAAGAAATATTTAATTATGAAAACCCTAACCCTAGTTTACATCAGTTTGGTATCAGAGAAGATGTGATTCGCTCCTATCGTGAAACACGCGATCCAGATTTAAAATTTTGTAAAATACAAAAAAATGCTCATTGTTTCAAAAAAATAATTTAATTTACTTTGTTTTAAAACAATTGTTTTATTTTAAAATTTAAATCTCTAGTTTATTTTTTTAGCAAAAAAAAAACACCAACAAAAAAACAACAAAAACTTTTTAATGGAAAATCTTATAGGTTTAGAGAGCACCACAGGAGATTTAAATGTTAGAATTAAAAAATTATCTGAAATGGTAGCGTCTCTCACCAATATAAAGCACTCATGGCATGACGAACCCATTGATTCTAATCACCTAAAACACACACCCACGAGTGATTTTGACAGACGTTTAGGTCCTGATAAATGTTTAGATTGGTGTCATAATATAGAATCGCTTATGAGCCGAAGACAAGTACCTTTGAGTAGACAAATCGAGTATGTGACCCGTAGACTTAAGAGACCCGCCTTAGAATGGTGGAAACAACTTCAACGCATAAGAGATAAGTTGTGGTTGCCTCCATTCACTACTTGGATTGAATTCAAAACTGAGTTGTGCAAACACTATATCTCTCCTGATTACCTCCACACTTTATATCGTAGATTCAAAATCTTCAACAAAGAGGTTTGTCGGTTGATATTCAAGAGGATGAAGTGATTTCTGTATCCCGTTATCTGCATGGGTTACACTGTTCCATTAAGGATCAGCTAGAGTTGCACCATTATCGGAATTTGGAAGAAATTTCTAGCATGTCTCGTATGGTGGAGTATGAGTTTATGTCTACTGCTATACCTCTCGTTAGTTTCTTCGTTGCCCCAACTTTTAAGGACATAGATTTCCCTAGTATTGTCACCCCAATGAGCATAGTTTCCCAACTTAGCTCCACAATAGCACTCCCTCCAGTTGTGGAATCTCTTCCAGAGCTCCAGCTTCAGGAAAAAGAGTTTCTTCCTCTCATTTATGTCATCCCAATTGAAGTATAGACTCCATTTTCCACCACTAAATCACCAACTGCAGTCACGGAGTTTCTTCCCGAGCCCCTAATCCATGAAGAAGTTGTTAGTAACGTGTCACTCACCTTAGATGACACAAACTCGAACTCTGTATTTCTAAAGTCACTGAGTCTCTTATCGTTGCCTACCCCCACGGTCGCAAGAAGTTTATTTAACGATCATTTATCACTCACATTAGAGTCATCACAATATAGTGATTTTATTTTTGGGGAACGTCATTTTAAATCACTACATTATCCTCTAAATATAAGCGTAGCCGAAGAACTCTGTTATCAAATTTTTGATATTATTACCAAAATTATAGTTGAGAAGATAGAGTGGATGCCCAAAATTTTTACTCCAAACAAAGACACACGTTTTAAAAGATTTCTTTGGAAATTTTCGAAAGATAAAATTGGAACCAACTTTAAAATTTGTAATATTAAATTAAATGTGAGCGGATTTCTAAAATTGCAGAATTATATTAAATATTTTATATCAAATTTTTGGAACATATTATGGGGTCGAGAGGACATCACACTCGAGTTTAGTAACGTTTATCACACTCTAACCGATGAACTGACTGAAATCGTTAATAAAATCTTAGAGAATCTTCTTATGCATTTAATCAGGGTGAATTTAAAGCAATGAGACTTTGAATCTCCACAAGCTAAATTCACATGTAATAATTATAAACGTTGCTCTTACTATATCTCCTTTCGAGATTTTCCAAGCATTTCCCCGCCCACCTGACCGTCATCACCTCTCATTTCATGAACGTATTTCATTTGATGTGCAAGCTCATATTAATTATTTATCGAAATTGCATAAAATTAATGCTAACAAATTGCGAGAAACACATAGAGCCAATTGCCAAAGCCTCGAACATACCACATGATTCAGCACTAGCGACGACATCACTTGCCAAACTTTGCAGAGTCTCGACGGGGTCGAGCTCTCTCAACCTAGGGTGAATTGATGCATCATGCGATGTATCGTAGTTTTTATACATTTACTTATTTCACTTTATGTATTTCTTTCCCGTATTTATTTCGTTTCATGTATTTTTTTCCTGCACACTCGTATTTATTTTCGGCACTTCGGGATTAACCATCAGAGGAAACCATTAATCAAAGGTCCGATAGTTTTAGGTAATTTGGACGTAAAAAGACAAGTTTAAATTATTTACAAGCGCATAAATTTAAATACGAGCTGTAATTTGAAATCCAGGAAATCAACATATTAGAAGATCACAGATTTGGAGAAATATCCTTTTAGAAAGAATTAAGGAAATTAGTGAAAACAGTCATTTTGGAAAATCCTGTCAACATATCCTTTTAGAAAGAATTTGAAAATATCATCAAGGAACATGTGAAAATAACTATTTTGGAAAATCTGTCTCATTATATTAGGGAAGTAAGTGCACGGGAAAAAGGGGAAGTCAGCTAATACAGGGGAACAAATTTATGTTCTCCCTGTAGAGCCGACGAAATCAGCGCGACCCTGCATTCCCCCATTGTGAACCACGACCATCCAAACTGTCCTTCTTTCCAGCAACGCAACAGGCGACAGAGAGCAAGGGCGACGAAACCCTCTCGGCCTTCATCCGCGATCCGCGACAGGCCGTCGTCGACTTCGCCTGATTCTTCCGGTGAGCCCGGTCTCCCTGCGTATGTGTGTCGTCGACTACGGGCTCCTGTTCTGGCGCTCTCCAGCGAGATTCAGTTCAGGAAATCGGTGGCCAGCCTCCCTGGGTGTCGTCGACCGAGCTTCTATTCAAGCGTCCTCCAACGAGAATTGTTTCAGGAAATTCGTGGCCCGCAATCAGGGGTGTCGTTGACCGCGAGTTTCTATTTCGGCACCGCTCAACCGGGAACCATTACAGAAGCTGTAAGGCCGGCTAGTTTACAGATCATCCTCGGCTCATCACTCAGCACAACGGATTTGGACTGGACTAAAATTCCTGGAGAGTATCTGCTCAATCTTGCTCAAATTAAATTAATTTTATTATATGCGCTTGATGCGTGTAAATCGGCAAGCGCACCGGTCGCACAAGTAATAAAATTTGAGAATAAATCTCCGGGTGTCGGTCTCTTGAGGAATGCAATTAGCATAAAGCGGCGACAGTTCAGAAAATATCGTTATGAGGGTTGTACTTAGAAAAGATTAAAAAGAGGGCTTGAGAGATTGTGTTTTCTTGATCTAATAAACTAATTAAAGTTATGTGGGTCGAAGGCACCGTTTCGCAAGGCGAGGTGAGTGTATCGGCCGCGATGTCAAACTTCGGTTGGGCGAGTGGACGGAAAGCTAATGGATGGAAGTGTTCTTGTGCGGAGTGCAATCGGGTGAAACAAGGGTATGGAGTGGATGTGGAGTGGGCGAGTCGCATTCACAACACACAACTCAAAAACAAATGCAAACCACAAACATCCACTTAGATATATAGTAGAAAATGTAGTTCATTACAATAGCAAATTATTTCATACAACGGAAGAAGAGGAAGAAGAGTAAACCACTAGAGGGTGAAGGTCCACCGCAGGTCGTGGCCGGAATAGCGAGTTGTCAATTCGCTTCTGGGCTCAGTCCGAGGAGGCTTCCGGTACCAACGAGTTGTCACCTCGAATGCCTTTGAGTCCGTTCTCTAGGTCGTCTTCTTCTCCAACTCCGGTGGAAAGCTTGGAGTTGAGGTCATCAATGGTCGGGAGCTTCGCCGGAGGGTTTGGAAAGCTTCGGAATCACCGGCTACGGACTCCCGATGAAGGTGGAGGTGGATGGAGCAGCTGAAGAAGTAGAATGACACTTCCCGCGCACTCTCCGATCGCAGAAATGACTCGCGTCTGCCCTAAATCGCGGAGCAGGCCCTTAAATATGGAGGCAGAATAAGCAGAGCGCACGATCAGTGGCGCACGACCAGTGGTCGTGCGCACTGTCGGTCGATGATCGTGTGCAATTTCCAATTAAACCTGCAACTTGGACAGAAACATCAGCAGATATGCGCACGATCAGTGGCGCACGACCGGTGGTCGTGCGCACTGAATCCACTGATCGTGCGATTGGAAAAGGCAGAACTGCAGAAAGCAAGAGGTAAACGCGCACGAGCAGTGGCGCACGACCAGTGGTCGTGCGCACAATGGCCAGTGCTCGTGCGATTACCCGGGCAGAATTAGGCAAAGGAGAATGTAATGCGCACGATCAGTGGCGCACGACCAGTGGTCGTGCGCAGTGAGTCCAGTGATCGTGCGCAGTGTTCCTGTATCGTCGGGGTCTCCCGAGCGGTTCCGGAGCACGCACACGACCCATGCACCAGCAGTAGAGGCAGATAGGCCACCAAAAGTGCACACCACATTCTCAAGAAGTAAAACAACAAAAACACAGAAACATCTATAGCACACAGAAGACGGGTCTAAAGTGCACTTAATCATGAAGTAGGCAAGTAAGCAAATATAAGCAGTTATAGCTCTCAAGTGCAGTGCTAAGACGATAAAACTGGCCCAGATGAGTCCAAAAATCAGTGTAATATTTGGACTCATCAGCGCTCCATTAATAATCGAAGCTTGGCTCGAACGTTCAACTTGCTTATTACTACCATTATTCTTAAATTATTGAATGTATTTTGCTTGTAGATGTATGAAACTCACCGCAATTCAACCTAGTTACGCTTGTGAATTCCTCCTCGAACAATAATTAACGACTATAACGAAGTTCGGACGTTGGGAGTGATTTCGCACACAAAGCTTAGATTTTGGCTGCACGGCCCCTTTTCGAAATTAAAATCAATTTATTTTTCAAAGATCTAATTGTTATTTTAAAACAAATAAAATATTTTACTAAGAAATATTTAATTTTAAAAACTCTAACCCTAGTCTACACCAGTTCCATAATCAAATTAAGTACAATAAATCGTAAAAGTAAAATCTTGCAGTCCACATGAGCCTCGAATGTGGGGTCGTCAACTACAGTTCCAAATTCGAAAATTTTCAGTTACGAGCCTGTGTTCCACTCAGGGAGCACTTCAGTTTAGGGCACCTTCGGGTAGTTATTTGGGCTCCACAATCAGAATAAGTGCAATAAATAGAAAAACATAAAATTAGATTACTTAATCATTAGAAAGAATTCAGAGTTCCAAAACTCAGTACAGACAGAAACTCAGATAATAAGGCGGAATTCATAATGCACTATTTCAGATAACTTATAAGACTACAAATAGATTACTTAGAAACATACACTAAAAATCAAAAGCTCATATTTTTATGTACAAAGTAATTATATTTTTTAGTGTTAGGGAGAAGTAGTCTTTCTAACTCAAAATTTGGGTTGACTCGTCTTCGGAAATTTTCTTTACAGGGGCCACCAGTGGAGAGCTAAGCTTATAATAAGCGTCACGTTCTTCATTCTAGGTTGTCTTTCCCTACAGTTGTATCTTAGTTCTGCAGTTGAACTTGTCCTTTGGACTTTATGTACTGGAATTATCTAAAGTTTTTAATGTAGCAGACACACTCTAAGTTTTCAGTGATTCAGATTTTATAGTACATTCTTTTATTAGATGGCTCTGTGAATCAAATTTGAGGTTCCTTGTTTACCTTTAACTACTTATTTTACTTCCACTGTAAGTTTCTTTTAGTACTTCTGTTTATGCTTGATATGTACCCGTTTTATTATGGTTACTTAGTTTACTTCTTATCATAGGGCCCGACCGGACTGTTGATTTACTGTTAAACTAGGTTGGAGTGTTACAAAAACATCACATTTCAACCCTTTTACAGCAGATGTCCAGGCCCCATACAACCACGATTCAACCCCGCTACCTGGACAGTCCGTCTCCACCTATGAGGAACCCAAATTCAGCCCCGGTAGCTTGTCCCGCCCACTCCATAGCCCTCCGAAGATATCTCCAGCCCTCCCCTCATTATATTCATGGTATTCAAGGTTTGTGTGTTTGTTTCTTTATCGCCGGGGCTTGCGTTTGTTCTCTACTTGAAGAGATAGTGGTTTATAAGTTTTGTTTTTCAATTACTTTGGTTTTTTGTAATATCTCATTCAAATAGTATTTATTTTTGTGCACTCTCGTGCTTATACTATCTCACGTGTTTCCATATTTGAAAGTTTTAACTTTTTGTGGTCAATCAAATTAATATTGTTTTATAAAAATATCAATTGTTGTTGTTGGAAAAGCCCATATAACAAAGGCCCAATGGCTCATTCTTTTGGATTTTTTATTATTATTTTCTCTCCTCTCTTTAGTCTCACATCATGTATAGGACTTTCCTCTCTCTCTTTCTCTCTCCTATAAATATGCACTCATACTTTGTATTTGATATCAGAGAAATTAAATACAAGGTTCGCGTTTTCCTACATGGTATCAGAGGAACCGGTCCGCCTTGGGCGACATCTATTTTCTTAACCGCCTACCATGGGCAGTCTAATTCCTGTCAGCTCTTCGGGCTCCTCCTCTTTGTCCGCCTATTTCGGTACTACTCGGTGCCGGATAGCTATTTTCTATCCGTCTGCTACTCGACGGGCTCCTCTCTGTCTCTCTCCTTTTACTCTCCTTCCTCTGGTGCTTTTATAGCCCTCCCTGCCGGGACCCACCTCTGTATTGTTGCGGTCTGCCTCCTTGATACCCGTTGCGACTTGCTCCATATTCTGCGGCCTCGTCTTGCCGCTCGACTTCTTCTGCTCGCGACTTCTAGACGTTGTTCTCCGCGCGACCTCCTTTGTCGCTGCTTCTTGAGCGACTGCTTCTAGTCGCCTCTCTCCACGCGACTGTCTCTAGTCGCGCGACCTCCTTTATAGTCGCAGCTCTCTGCTCGCCGCGCTTTGCTTCTCTTGTTGCTGGCGGCTTCTCCTCTTATCGGCACGCTCCACATCTAGGTCGTGGTACGTCTCCTTTGTCTGGTGCACTCACCTTGACCGTGCGGTGTCCTGGCAAGTCGCTGCGACCTGTCTGCTCGCTAGCGGTTTCTCCTCAGTGGCTCCACCTTCTCTTCCCTTCTCCTCCCTCTTATAGTCTTCTTCATTCTCTTATGTGGGCCCACTCCTCTTTAATCGGCAATCTCTTCCGGTTTCTGTCCGCGTAGCCTTCTGCTTCCCGCGGACTTATCTTGCCCGGCGGTGTTCCTGGCGGTTCCCTTGTGGTCCCTGCGGTCTGCTAGTTCCAAGGCATTCTCTGTCTATCCACTGCGGGCTCCCTTTTCTATCTGTTGCGGTCTCTTCTTCTTGGTCGTGGCGTCTCTTGCCACTGGTGCTTTGTCGCCGTGACCGCTGCGGAGTTCTTCTGTCTGCTCTGCAGTCTCCTCTTACCATTACGGAACTCCTTTGTCTGCTTGGCTTGTTCTCTGTCCGCTGCGGTCTCTTCGCGCGGTTTGTTTCTGTCTGTTGCGGTCTCTTCACGTGGATTGTCTCTGTCCGCTGCAATCTCCATGTTGCGGCCTCCTTTCCTTTCGTGCTCGGCACTTCGGTCGCGGCGTCCTTCTTGTCGCTGGTGCGACCACACCGTGATTGTGGGCCCTGAGAACTTCTGCCCCGGCCTTCTCCTTCTCGCCGCGACCTCTCTCTGGTCGTCGTGACTTCGTTCTGCTCCTTCGGGCTCCGCTTGTTGGTCGCGGCTTCCTCCTTGCCGCTCGTGTGTTCAAACCGTGACCGGGCGGCTTCGCCTCTGTCCGCGCGATCTCCCCTACTCGCGCGGCCTCCTCTCTGTCCGGGGTTCTTGCTCGTCTGGGTTGTTCGTGCGGCCTTCTTCTTCTGTTCGCTGGTCTTCTCACCTTGTCGTTGCTTGTCTCCATGGTTTCTTCTTCTAACTCTCGGGGACGAGGCCGGGGTGGCCGGTTGCGACCTAAGTATTCCTTCTGTGGCAAGGACGGGCACCTTGAAACTACGTGTTATTGCAAGCATGGTCGTCCACCTCGTCCGCTGGCCTCTGTTGCTGCCACCGACTCCTCTACCCTTTGTACTGACCTTGACAAGGTTCGCCTTCAGCTCCAGCATCTCTAGGGCCTGCTCCGCCACCCGCCAGCCTCAGTTGCCTCCGCTGCCTCCATCTCCAATGAAGGTATCACCTGCCTCTCCACTGGCACGCGATGGATTGTGGATTATGGTGCCAATCATCACATTACCTCTATTCGACCGCCCCAGTACTTGTCCTCTCCTCATCTGAAGTACATTACTGTTGCCAAATGGGGCAGTTGTCCCTGTCTATGGATTGTGCTGATATTTCTCTTACCTCTTCGCTTTCCCTGTGCTCGGTTCTTCATGTTTTGGCTCTCCATTCAATTTACTTTTTGTTGCTCGCCTCACTGCTGACTTACATTGCTCTGTGACATTTACTTCTTCTTTTCTGATATAGGATCAGCAGACGCGGACTATCATTGGTAGGAGGGCGACTGCAGAATGGGCTCTACCTTCTTGATGACTCTCCTACTCTCCTCGCATCTGTCTCCTCCGAGGATTGACATCGGCGTCTTGGTCATGCTCCTCTCCCTGTCCTCCAGAAGGCTCTCCCCGATATCTCTCTTCCTGCTTTTCAGTGTGAAGCATGTATTTTTGACAAACAGTCTCGTTCATCTTTTCCATCTCATTGTACTCGGAGCTCTGCTCCTTATGTTTTGGTACACTCCAATATCTGGAGTCCGTACAAGATTTCTAGTATTTCTGGCTACCGTTATTTTCTTACTTTTATAGAAGACTATTCCCGCATGACATAGTTGTATCTCCTTCGGGATCGTTCTGAGCTTCCCCGCGTATTCTGGTCCTTCTTACTTGAGACTCGCACTTAATTCGTCGTGCCCATCAAAACCTTTCGCACTGATAATGCGCGCGAGTACACTGGCCATGATTTCGCGACTCTCTGATCCGAGTTTAGGGTAATTCACCAAACGTCTTATGCTTATACCCCTTAGCAGAACGGTGTCGTTGAGCGTAAAATCGTCATCTCCTTGATATGACTCGATCTCTTACGCTTCAAATGTGGGTTCCTAAACCCTATTGGCACATTGCGCTTTCCACGACCTGTTTTCTCATCAACCGTCTCCGTCCTCCGTCCTCCGTCCTCCACAATGCTACTCCGTTCAACCTCCTATTTCCCTCTACCCTGGCCTTCTCTCTTACTCCCCGCATCTTTGGGTGTACGTGCTACATTCACACCCTAGGCCCATCTACGGACAAGTTGGATCCCTGTGCGGCTAAATATATCTTTGTGGGCTATTCGCGCACTCAAAAGGGCTACGTGTGCTATTCTCCCATTACCCGCAAGGTCACTATTTTTGCTGATGTCACCTTCCGGGAGGATCTTCCTTTCTTCTCTGCTCCGGATCGAGCACCATTTCCTGAGCCCGTCGTGCGCCCTGTCATGCCTGTTTCTGAGCCCGTAGTGCACCTTTCTCCACCATTTCTCCCTCCTGCCCAGCCTCCAGCTCTTCCCAAGCCTCGTGTCATCCAGGTCTATTCTTGCCGCTCTTCTCGTCCCGCTGCCCCACTACAGTCGGCTTCAACCTCTAACGCTCCGCGGCCTGCTGCTCCGGCTCCAGTCTCTACTGCTCATCTCATGGCGAATTATGTCTCTCTTCATCGCCTCTCCCGCCACTTCGTCACTTTGCCACATCATTATCCTCTATTTTTGTGTCTAATTCTGTGCAGGAGACACTTCAACATCCCGGCTGGCGGGCCACTATGTAATAAGAAATGACGGCCTTTTGGGCTAACCAAACCTGGGTCCACGTTCCTTTACCTTCAGGTCAGACACCCGTTGGGTGTAAGTGGGTTTTCCTCTTCAAACACGATGTTGATGACACCATTGATCGTCTGAAGGCCCGTCTGGTGGCCCGTGGCTTCACTAAACAACAGGGTCTTGACTATGAGGAAACTTTGTATTGTTTTACATCCTGGAATAGAATAGTGTTTTCCCTCTCCTCCTCTCTAACCCTAACTCTCTCTCTCTCCACCTTCCCTCCCTCTCTCGCTCTCTATCAGACCGACTGAAGTCACCGCCCCCCGGGATCATGCCAAATTGGTCTGACCTGCCGCTTCCGCCCGCATACGGCCGCCGGAAAACCTGCGCCCTTCCGCCAGCCTCTCCAGCCACACGTACATCGCCTGACGTGTGCATCGCCGTCCCGATCGCGTACCACGCTCCAGTCCACATTCCGCACCGCCGACCCCCTCTGCGGCTCCAGCCCTCCTCCCGTTGCCGCCGCCGGAGAATCAGGGTCATCCTGTCGCGTCGGCGCTGTCATGACCCCGACCACTCGTTCCACCACCGAGGTTCCATCGGAGGACGCCAACGAGGCCCTCCTTCTCCGTGTCAGCACACAGGAGTCCATCGTGGCCTCCTTACATACCACTTTGCTCGCCATACACGCCAAGCTCGACGCATTACAACCGTCCGCTGCCCCCTCCGCAAGTGGCTCCGCGCAACCTGCCGCGAGCACATCCATCCTAGGGGCGGCACCTCCAACGCACATTGGGGATGCTTCCCCCCTTGGTCTTTCCGGACGTCCGACCCTTACCTTGGATCTTCCAACCTTCGTCGGGGTTGATCCGATTGGGTGGATCGCCAAGGCGGAACAATACTTCAATCTCCACCACACCCCCGAGCAGGACAAGGTCTCTACCGTCGTCGTAGGACTCGACGGCTCCGCCCTCCACTGGGCCCGATGGCTCCACCAGAGCAATCTGTTCATCTCATGGCCGGAAATCAACCAGGAAATGATTCGCCTCTACGACACCCGTTATTCAGGCTCCGCAATCGAAAGATTATGCGGGGTACGACAATCCAGTACGATGGAGGACTACATCGATGAGTTCGTGGCCCTCGTCACTCATGTTCCGGGCTACCACCGGACCACTATCTTGGCTTCTTCATGCAGGGCCTTCGCCCCAACATACAGTCCCGGCTCCGCACCCACCACCCCCGGAAAGTTTCCGAGGCCCTAGACATGGCCCGCCTTGTGGACGCAGATTTGTCTCCTCGGCCACCACCGATTCCCGGTGGGCTTTCGCGAGGAGGCCGGGCTTGGAAAACCACTACTCCAGAAACCCAAGGTCCTCTCCCCTCGCCGGCCGCCCGGCCCCACCACAACGAATCTCCAACCGCGAGTCAAGAAATTTCATGCCATCATTGGCGACTTCGAGCCAGAGATCACTATAGCCGATTTTGAAGATCTCGTGATCACTGCCGAGGACACCACCGAGGGCGCCGGTGACGCAAACCTTCACGACTTGGAGCTTCCTTGTTTTTCCGTAGGCGACATTTCGGGCCCCCAAACCATGAAGTTGGCAGGCAAGTTGGGCGCCCGCCACATAGTCATCATGTTGGACAGCGGAGCGAGCCATAATTTTCGTTCATCTCATCTGGTCCAGCAACTACGTCTTCCGACAGAACCTTCTCCAGATTTCACGGTTTGTTTGGGCGTTGGTCGTCGCCGCTCGATCCAGGGCCGCTGTCCGGCCGTTTCGCTCTCAGTGGGGCCCTACTCGATAACGGCAGATTTCTACGTCTTCAGCCTTAGCGGGATCGACGCAATTTTGGGAGTAGTGTGGCTCTGCACGCTCGGCGACGTGCGAGTCAACTGGAGCTCTATGACGATGTGGTTCCTCCAGGACGATCGGGAGTGCTGCATTATGGGAGACGCTGCTCTTCTTCGCTCTCTGGTCTCCGCCCACGCCATTCAGCGGACTGCGGACGTCGATTTTTCGGCCCTACTGTGCCCAATGTTTTAAATATCGGATGTCGGACACAAATCAGATTGTGTTTTTAAATGTCGGATGTCGAAAGTCGGAGACATGTCGGGGATATTTTAAAATATCGGATTTCCATATATTATAAATAAAATTTTTATTTAATGTATATTAACTATAATTATATGTTATAAAAATAGAAAAATAATATAACAAATAAATAAAAATGTGTCATTTATCTTATGAAATAAATTTAAATACTATCTAAGAAAAAATATTATTAACAAATACAAAATGATACATTGTAAAATATATTTAATACTATACACTAATTTTAGTTTGATAACAATAAGTTTATTGCAAATTAAAAAGATTTAAAAGTTAAAAATACTTAATTTATTATAAGTTTTTTCAAACTTATAAATTTATATTAAAAATATGAAACAATCACCTAATAAATGTATTAAATATTTTCCTATTTTTTATAATATGAAATTAAAAATTAGTGAAGCAATTATACAAAATTGATTGTAAGAATAAAACGTTAAAAAATTGAAATAATAAGTTTAATCGATTTAAACATACATAATATAGTATCCATAGGTGATTTAAATATATGATATTTGTCTGCAAATATAACATAAAATAAAATAACGGGGGATATATTTAAAAGTCGTGTCGGCTGATATATCGGAAAAGATCGGACATGTCGGCCGATATTTTACAAAAAGACATAATCTATTATTTTGAGAAAAACATATCGTTTTCCTCTAAAAATGACATGTCGGGAGACATGTCGGACATGTCGGAGGACATTTAAAACAATGATTGTGGCCCATCTCGGACGTCGCTGCACCAATCACAACACCGTCCCCGGATCTTCAGGCCCTCCTGTCAGAGTTTGCAGACATCTTTGCCCCACCAACCGAGCTGCCACCAGCTCGGCCGCACGATCATGCCATACCTCTTCAGCCGGGCGTGACGGCAATCTCGGTTCGTCCATACCGCTACGGGCACGTACAAAAGGACGAAATCGAAAGACTGGTCCGCAACATGTTGATGGGGGGCCTCATCCGCTCCAGTGCCAGCCGCTTCTCC
Source organism: Platanthera guangdongensis (assembly GCA_039583875.1). NCBI lineage: Eukaryota > Viridiplantae > Streptophyta > Magnoliopsida > Asparagales > Orchidaceae > Platanthera > Platanthera guangdongensis. The sequence continues at coordinate 169,963,587 of CM077160.1, read as the reverse complement.
AGCCCGGTCCTGTTGGTCCGCAAAAAAGATGGCAGTTGGTGTTTCTGCGTAGACTATCGGGAGCTCAAAAAAGTCATTGTTCCAGACAAGTACCGATTCCGGTGATTCAGGAGCTTTTGGATGAACTCCATAGCGCGACCGTCTTCACCAAGATTGACCTCCGCGCCGGCTACCACCAGATTTGCGTCCGGACGGCCGATGTAGCCAAGACGGCCTTCCGGACCCTTGACGGCGATTATGAGTTCCTGGTTATGCCTTACGGCCCGACCAACGCACCCGCGACCTTTCAGGCCACGATGAACGATATATTTCGCCTGGTACTTCGTCAGCACATTCTCGCTTTTTTTATGACATGTTGGTCTATAGTTCTTCTTGGCAGGAGCATCTCCAGCACGTCCGACAGACATTGGCAACTCTACAACGCCACCACCTCAAGCTCCACCCAACGAAGTGTTCCTTTGGGGTTCCGGAGGTGTGCTACTTGGGACACACCATCTCGGCAACAAGAGTCGCCATGGATAGCGACAAGAGTGAGGCGGTCCTCCAGTGGCCAACATCATCTTCACTCCGCGATGTCCGTGGATTCTTGGGACTAAAAGGGTACGACCGTCGGTTCATTCAAGGGTATGGCACGCTGGCCCGACCCTCACCCAGCTTCTGAAAAAGTTGGCCGAAGGGCCCTTCGAGTGGTCGGCCGTGGATTCCGCCGCTTTTACCGCGCTACAACAAGCCTTAGTTCGAGCTCCGGTGTTGGCTATGCCGGATTTTTCACAGCCCTTCCTCGTAGAATGCGACGTATCAGGTGTCGGTGTTGGAGCCGTTTTGATGCAGGCCGGTCGCCCGGTGGCCTATTTCTGTCGCGCTTTTTCAGACACAATCCGTATTTGTTCGGCTTATGAGAACGAGCTCATGGGCCTCGTCCTCGTTGTGCAACATTGGCGTCCTTACCTCATAGGTCAGCGGTTCGTGGTCCGCACCGACCACCACAGCCTTCGCTTCCTCCTACAACAGAAGATCGCTACACCCGCTCAACAAGTATGGGTGGCCAAGCTCCTCGGCTATGACTTCAGCATCGAGTTCCGGCCAGGGAAGACCAATTGCGCGGTCGATGCCCTCTCGCGTAACCCCATCTTCACAGCCATTTCCCGATCGGTGTGGGAAGATGCGGATACCCTCCAACGGGAAATAGAATCCGACCCGGCGCTCAACAAGATATGGATAACACTTCTCGCGGATGCCACAAGCCACCCACCATACTACTTGGTTGATAGTTGCTTACTCTATAAGGGTCGCCTCGTGCTCGCCCCGTCCTCCCCGAGTATTCTGGTATTGTTGAACGAGTTTCATGCTACACCTACGGGAGGACACGTCGGAGCTTACCGGACGTACCGACGGCTTGCCTCCTCACTCTATTGGCCTCATATGTTTCGACATGTCAAGGCCTTTGTGGCCTCCTGCCTCACCTGCCAGAAAGCCAAGTACGAGGCCATGAGAACGAGCTCATGGGCCTCGTCCTCGCTGTGCAACATTGGCATCCTTACCTCATAGGCCGGCGGTTCGTGGTCCGCACCGACCACCACAGCCTTCGCTTCCTCCTACAACATAAGATCCCGCTCAACAAGTATGGGTGACCAAGCTCCTCGGCTATGACTTCAGCATCGAGTTCCGGCCAGGGAAGACCAATTGCGCGGTTGATGCCCTCTCGCACAACCCCATCCTCATAGCCATTTCCCGACCGGTGTGGGAAGATGCGGATACCCTCCAACGGGAAGTAGAATTTGATCTGGCGCTCAACAAGATACGGATAGCACTTCTCGCGGATGCCACAAGCCACCCACCATACTACTTGGTTGACAACCGCTTACTCTATAAGGGCCGCCTCGTGGTCGCCCCCTCCTCCCCGAGTATTCTGCTGTTGTTGAACGAGTTCCATGCTACACCTACGGGAGGACACGCCGGAGCTTACCGGACATACCGATGGCTTGCCGCCTCACTCTATTGGCCTCATATGTTCCGACATGTCAAGGCCTTTGTGGCCTCCTGCCTCTCCTGCCAGAAAGCCAAGTACGAGGTCATGTTTCCCGGTGGCCTGCTTCAGCCGCTTCTGATTCCAGATCGCATTTGGGACGACGTCGCCATGGATTTCATCATACGGCCACCCCGATCACAGGGGCACGACAACATCCTAGTTGTAGTGGACCGGCTCTCAAAGTATGCTCATTTTATTCCCCTGCGCCACCCATACACGGTGGCCACAGTCGCCGACAGTTTCGTCCAGGGGGTCGTAAGCCTCCCTGGGTTTCCTCGGTGAACGTCAGCGACCGCGATCCGCTCTTCCTTAGTACATTCTGGACCACGTTGTTCCGCTTACAGGGCACCCGTCTTCGCATGAGCACAGCCTACCACCCGCAGACGGACGACCAATCAGAGGTCCTCAACTGGTGCTTGGAGACGTACCTCCGCTGCTTCGTGGGGGAGCAACCTCGCTGTTGGGCCAAGTGGCTCGGTTGGGCTGAATACTCGTACAACACAGCCTACCATCAGGCGGCCGGCACCACCCCATTCGAGGCCGTTTACGGACGCCCTCCTCCATCGATCGTCCGCCATCTTCCAGGGGAGTGCCGGGTGGAAATCTTGGACAGCGCTCTCCGTGACAGAGATACCATCCTGGATCATTGGAAGCACCACTTACGGCGGGCCCAACAAAAGATGGTCTTCTTTGCCAACAAAAAACGTCGAGACCTCTCTTTTGAGGTTGGCGAGAGGGTGTTCGTCAAACTCCACCCCTACCGACAGCTTTCGGTGGCCCGCCGGCCCTGCCCGAAACTGGCTCCTCGTTTCTTCGGGCCTTTCGAATTCCTCGCCCGCATAGGGGTGGTTGCCTACCGTCTTCGCCTTCCAGCCAAGAGCCGCATTCATCCGATCTTCCATGTCTCCCAGCTACGACGCGTTGTGGGCGACCACACTCCCACAGATCACATTCCAGCCGACCTCGACCTCGCAGGGGAGGCACCCTACTACCCCGCCTCAGTCCTCGATCAGAGATGTCGCACCCCAGGAGACCGCACATCGGAAGATGTCCTTGTGGCATGAATCGGCCGGCCAGACTCGGACGCAACGTGGTTGCCCCGGGATGATTTCCGCCGCCAGTTTCCAGATTTCTGCCTTGAGGACAAGGCACATTTTCCAGATGGCGGCATTGTTATGGAGATGCACGAATACGAGCCACCTTGGAAAGTTTACACGCGTCGGGGGTGTATAGAGGATGGGCCCACAACTCCCGCAGTGAATAATTAATTAATTTGTTACGCGATTTACTTATGGCGTTAATTTGTTGCTTTGTTTGCGTGTGTCAATTTAAGTATTCTCGTACTTCCTATTTTAGAGTTTTTTTCCTTTTTATGATCGCTCCTCATCACTACAAGAGGAGGTGTAAGTCTTGTATTGTTTTTCATCCTGGAATAGAATTGTGTTTTCCCTCTCCTCCTCTCTAACCCTAACCCTATCTCTCTCTACCTTCCCTCCCTCTCCCGCTCTCTATCAGACCGACCGAAGTCACCGCCTCCCGGGATCGTACCAGCGGATGAGATGTTATGGCTATATTATTATATGTATTATGTTGAGACGAGTGTGTTATTAGTGTCGTATGAGTCCAATCGTAGTCATCGCATATTTTATTAATGTCTCTTTGTGTATTTACAATTATGCTCCAGAATCTTATTCTATATAAACCCTTCATCTTGTATGAAGGAGGAATGAAATGAAGTTCTAGTTTTCTTGTCCCTTGTTGTCAGATCTTGGTGGTTCACTACTCTAACGAGCAACCTCGCTTAGGTAGCCACGATTAAGCCTCTGTTGTATCCTCCACCACCCTCTTCACCGACCCCGGCCACTACTCCGACGAGTTACCGTTGTTACGGAAGTAAGCCCATAACATAATCCCCCTTTGAAGCCTTGATTCCTTCCCCTCTTCCACGTCACTGCCATCATAGCTCCTTTGGGTTCTCCGAAGAGGAACTCCAACCCTCTCCAGAACTTCTCCCTCACTCTCCCTAACACGAGATCTCAATTGAGAGGACACAACAATGTGTTGTTTTGTTCGATTAGGATGTTTTGGTGTTTTGGAGACTGGTTTGGTACGAATATGACAGTTGACAAGGTTCAAAAGTCCTACTAGACAGAGAAATGAAGATATAATATCTTTATTATATGTAATTAAAGAAAGAAGAGCAATATAAAAAGAAAATTGAAGAAATGCACGTGTTGCAAAGCTAAATAAAGGACAAAAATGAACGACTATATATCAAAAAGCATACGTGTAGCCAAGAGTTGCTCTACTAATAAGTCCAAGGAGAAGCGAACCCTGGAAAAGCATGCTAGGAACTTGCACCAAATCACCTGCAGCAACTGGATTTGATGACAGCAACAAACCAACACAAAACATTGAAAAGGAGAATGCAGCAGCAGCCACTGGACCAGCCATGGAGATGTCAACTTTAGTCCGCCGATCAAGAAGAATAGACTTAAACTACAAATGGAATTATACAAGAAAAGAAATAAATTTAAAGACTACTAAGGTAGCATAAAATGAGAACATATCCAAACATATGATAAAAATTTACAAAAAAACATATGTTTGAGTAATCCTATGCTCTGCTCAAATCCATACATATGTGGCATGGTAATTCATTAAAGGCATAAGTGGCACGTACATCATAAATAAATGTGCTTTAATAAGTCAAAAAGCTTTCTACGACATGCCAATCTTGTCCATAGACACAACATGAAAATTTCCACTAGATGAGGACTTCCATGTGAGTTGTCCGAGACAAAACAAATAAAAAGCTAGTTTTTTTCTTTCCTATGAACCTAATATTGAAATATTACACCTACATGCAAGCATTGCTAAATATTAGTAAAAAAACAAAGGTTAAGTTGAGGGGATATACAATTGAGATAACTCATGGAATATTTTTTCTCAAGAATCATGCCAGCAGAGAATCAACAATATTTTGAAAAAGTTAACTATACAAACTGCTAGGATGGAATAAATGAAATAGAAAATGAAATTGTACTTTTCTCTATATCCTATCGCACTGCAACTACGCCACTATAAACGATATATGCAGACATTTGAGACCATCTCTTGTCCAACGAGTGATGGGAATCACTCGTTACGTGTGGACCGTCGCCCAATGGGGCCCGCACATGTCCATTCTCGCAGGAGGCATTGACCAGATCGTCGATTAGATGACCTAATTACACATTTGCATCCAGAGCGCCCTTTGGACATTCCCAAGTGATTTCTTTTACTTTTTATGTATTGCTTACTAAGATCGGATATTTGTTGAGTACGGCCAATCATAGTCAATCCATAATGGGTGTCCTATGATGCTGTTATTATAAATAAGAAGTGAAGGGGTTGATTTGAACTATTGAAGATTTTTAAGGCTTATTCCACCGGATTCCGGCGATCTTTCGTGGTTCAGACCCCTCAGAACCCTAAGGTGACAAATCCTTCGATTTTATCCTATTTTATTTTGTTCTCTGCAGCTAGTCGCCCCTCACCAATACCTCATCGCCTCCTCCATCATTGAAACCCGTCGCCAGGTACCTGGAACCCGCTTTCAACAGCCAGCCCTAGCTGTTCTTGGGTTGATCCAGCCACAACAACCTTTGATCTTCTCGCCCCACCGGTCAACCTGCTTAACCCTTGCCACCAACAACAATTCCTGCTCTCCTTGCCTACCAAATCAGCCACAAACCACTCCAAATCCTCCCCAGCCACTGGCCTGCATTCGCTGCTCCTACAACAGCCTTGTCAGCCAGCCCACAGCCAATTCCCATCTCCGCACCCTCTTCAAACCCCTCCAGCCACTCTACATCTGACCGACCGACCATGCCCCCGCCTCAATCCTCCTTCCTCCACAAAACAGAGCCTCCACACCCCCCACACACAAAAATAAAGTCATAACAACCCCAAACAGACCTGATTCTGTCAGGAACAACCACCGTTACTCTTCTGGATCGCCACCACCACTCATACGGTCACTCAGCTTATGTACCCTCTCCACCACCAGCCTCCTCTTACCACTCAGTCATCGATAGTACCATCATCACCACTCTCAACACCTTATTTGACACCAATACTAGTGTAAACATCATCTCAGGACAAGCTATATCCTATAGCCTTGTCATTTCCAATCTCTTCAGTAGCAACACCACTCTCAACATCTGACTCATCGAGTACAACATCGGTAGCAGCAATACCATTATTTGTACCGTTTTCAACACAGACGTCATCTACTCGGGCTTTAACATCTTCAACACATCCTTCTCATTGTGTTTTTCAGGACTTGATGAGCAGGAAGACGATTGGCTGGGGGCTGAGTTAGGGAGAATATGTCTGATGGATCCAAAGAAGACGGCGCATGTAAAAACTTCAAAGCAAGATATCCTGAGTTTACGTCATAGCAGACTAGGACATGTGCAGCTGAGAATTCTGAAATCTATGTTTCAGGTTGACTCTTTTATTTCTAGTTTGGGCTTTTCTTGTGAAGCTTGTGAAATGGCTTAACACTGCATAATTTCTTAGAAGATTTTTAAAGATTTACCTAGTTGTATTTGTTCAAAAGAAAGAATAATATTTTTGAAGTGTTTCAAAATTTGTTTGCTTTTGTTGAAACTCAATTTGAAGTAAAGATCAAAGTCTTAAGGTTGGATCTACATGGAGAATGTGTCTAAGGAGATGCAAATATTTTTGAGCAATAAGAATAATCTTTCAGAGCTCCTATCTACAATCCATATACTCCCCAACAGAATGTGGTATCTGAAAGGAAGCATAAACATCTGTTGAATGTTTTTCAGGGATTTGATACATGAGATGCATGTGCCCAATTCTTTATAAGATGAAGCAGTTTTGACTTCTGCATATATGATTAATCGGATTACATCATGGGTCATTGGGAACAAAACTCCTCTTCAGATCCTGATATCTCATGACAATACATTTCACTTGCCCCCTAAAGTTTTTGGGTGTGTGGCATTTGTTCACATTGTTGGTCCCGCAAGAGGCAAAATGGGAACTCAGGCGGTTCAATGTGTCTTTGTTGGTTATGCACATAATTAGAAAGGATATAAATGATATTGTCCTCAGCTCCATAGACGGATCTTGACCAGGGATGTTATCTTCTTTGAAGAGATACGTTTCTTCTCAAATCAAGTTCAACAAGCTTCTATTCATCACGGTTGCAATCCGCTTTCCAACATTGTGCAACCCATTCCATCACTATGAGCATGAAGATGTCAACATTGTCCTTATCGCTAAACCCACCTAAGAGGGTGTTTCTTTGGAAATGGGTATTCATACTGACACTACCCACTCACAAAAAGAACTTCAAGTTTATCAACGAGTAAGACAAAAACCCCTCATCACTCATACCCCGTCATCGCATGTTTCTCCCCAAGTTGTTCTGCTTGAATCTACCCCATACTTGCGTCGCAATATTCACACTCGGTATCCAATTGAGAGGTATATAAATTATCATTATTCATCTCCCTCTGTCTGTGCTTACCTTACAGTTGCTTCATCTGTATCTATTCCTAACAATTTCTATAAAGCACTTTGCATTCCTTCATGATAAGAGGCAATGGAATGTGAAATAATGACCCTTAAGAAATAAAAAAATTAGGAGTTAACGGAACTTCCACCAAGTCATGTTGTTGGTTGTCGTTGGATGTTCCAAGTTAAGCATAATCAGAATGGATCCATTGAAAGATATAGGGTCAGGTTGGTGGCTAAAGGCTTCACTCAGATTGATGGCATTGACTATCAAGAAACATTTGCTCTTATTGTCAAGTTGACTTTTGTTTGTATTCTCGTTTCCATTGCGGCTCAGCAATCATGGTTCATTCATCAATTGGATGTCAAGAATGCGTTCATGCATGAGATATTCGAGAAGAAATTTATATGACACCACCATCATGTTTCTTGTTACCCCGATCTAATCATGTGTGCATGTGTTACGCTCGGGGCCGAGTCGCGGTTGTTTGGAAGACAATACAAGCGTCGGGGACGACAGGAAGGTGATAACAACGGGGCTGAACCATCCGGTTCAGCCCCCACTCTCTGAAGACCGCCGATTTGGGGCTCAACCGGTTTGGTTCAGCCCCTATTGGGGCCGGCCAGCCCTTTAGGCCGGCCCCTCCTTGGTTCCGGGTATATATAACTCGAAACCCCTCTTTGGATGGGCAAGCAAGATATTTACAAGGTATTTCTTCCCTCCTTTCTAACTCTAACCGTCTTCTTCTCTAGATCTCTCTTCTCTCTAGTAGTTTCTTAACATTTGGTATCAGAGGCACTTCCTTCCATCATGGTGAACACGCGTACGCAAGAGGAGGCTAGCCGATTGGAAGCCCTAGAAGAAAACTTCGTAGGGTTGACGGATTCGGTGGCCTCAATGGAGGGGAACATGAAAACATCAACGCAGCGGTTGGAGGAGCGGATCGACGCCCGAATGGAGGAAATCAAGGCACTGTTGAAAGGGAAAGGCCCGATCAGTGAGGAGAACGGCGGATCGGATTCGGATGCGGCGGAATCGCACCACTCGCTTCCGCCCGATATGCGGGAGGCGGGATTCGGCGGAGTCGGCGGCATCAATGGCGGCGCGGCCTGGCCTGGCGCAACCGGCGACCGCTGGCGGCAGCCGCTGATGGGAGCGGGGTCGACGGGGCCTCCCGCAACGTCTGCGGGTAACGGCGACCCACGCGCGGGCCGCACCCCCTGGCGGCGGAGCGAGGAAGAACCAATGGGCTTCCAGCGGCCGGCTGCAGCGACGGGGCACGCCCCAGGCATCCCGGGAGGGATTCTTCCCTTTCCACGGGCTGGTGGACCACCGGGGGGCTTTGCCCACGACAATCCTTGGGCCGGCCGGCCACCACCTCCGCCGTGGGGAGCACGACAATATCAAGGGCATGCTTTTCTGGAACCAGTTGAACAAGGAAGGCGAGAGGGCTACGGATATGGCCAAGGGTGGCCGGGGCAAGGTGCACAGCGGCCCCACTTGGCTCCAAAATTGACCCGCATGAATTTTCCAAAATACAACGGCGGGGATGCTCTGGAATGGGTCCAAAAGGCAGAATTGTTTTTCCGTTACCAGGATGTACCCGAAAGCCAGTGGGTACAGTTGGCTTCTTTCCATCTGGAGGATGATGTGTTTCAGTGGACGCAATGGTTCCTGCGCGGGCGGGAGCACGTTCCGTGGGGAGAATTTGTGGAGGGATTTACGGCCCGGTTTGGGCCGCTAGAGTATGAGGATTTCGAGGCACTTTTGCAGAAGCTGAGACAGAAAGGCTCCGTGATGGAGTATCGCACTGAATTTGAGAAACTGGCAAACCGGGTTCATTGGGAAGAGAGGACGCTCTTGAGTTGCTTTGTTTCGGGACTCAAGGAGCACATTCGGGACGAGGTACAGGCGCACATGCCCCGGTCCTTAACTCACGCCATCACATTGGCTCGTATTCAGGAAGAACGCGTCAACAGGCAGAAGGCTAGAGCCACGGGTAAGCCACCTGCGGCCTCAGCACGACAGCAGCCAGCAGCCGGTAGCAAGCCGACAGTGACACGGTTATCATGGAGCGAGCTTGCAGCCAGGAAGGAGAAGGGTCTGTGTTTCAATTGTGATGAGAAGTTTACACCGGGCCACAAGTGTCAGAAAATACAAGTCTTCATGTTGCAGGAGGAAGAGGTAGAGGAAGTGGTGCATGAGGAGGAGTCGGACGGGGGGTTGGATTTGAGCGAACTTGGGGTGTCTCTACATGCTTTGGAGGGGTGCAGTCCCCCGCTCACCATGAGGCTGACGGGTTGGCTGAATCAGGAGAAGGTCACCATTTTGGTGGATAGTGGGAGCACCCACAACTTCATTCATCCGGTTGTGGCACGACGCGTGGGACACAAGGTGGATACGGGGTCGGCCTTCCAGGTTATGGTGGCGGATGGCAGCAAGCTACAGTGTGAAGGGGTACTCAAGGGTGTGGCACTTCGGATGCAAGGATATACGGGTTACACCGACATATATCTGTTGCCTATCTGGGGCTCGGACATGGTCTTGGGGGTGCAGTGGCTACGACAGTTGCGTCGGGTAACGTTTGATTGGGAACACATGACTATGGAGTTTCACCAGGGTGAGACACAGTTCTGCTTACGGGGTCTCAAATCGTCGCCTATCAAGGAAATCTCTCTGCGTAGCATGCAGCGGTTAGGGGAGGAAGTCAGTATGATGGCAATCCTTATGGAAGTTCAGGCATCGGCTACGGGTGAGTCGGAGGTACCGGTACAGTTACGAACTCTTCTGGAGCAATATGCTGACGTTTTTCAGGAACCCCGCACACTACCTCCCTCGAGGTTTCGGGATCATCGGACTCAGCTTAAGGCAGGGACAGAGCCAATCAACGTTCGACCTTATCGTTATCCACATGTTCAGAAGGCAGAGATCGAGCGTAGTGTCCGGGAGATGTTGGATGCGGGAATTATTCGTCCCAGTACTTGTTCATTTTCAGCGCCGATCATTCTAGTGAAAAAGAAAGATGGTTCATGGCGGTTCTGTGTTGACTACCGAGCTCTGAATGGCGCCACGGTGAAGGATAATTTTCCAATTCCGGTAGTGGATGAGTTGTTGGATGAGTTGCATGGGGCATTCGTTTTCACTAAGCTGGACCTGCGTTCCGGTTATTATCAGATTTTGATGAGGGAGGAGGATATCCACAAGACCACATTTCGGACACATGATCACCACTACGAGTTTCTCGTCATGGCCAATGGGTTGACCGGCGGCCCATCTACCTTTCAGGGCAACATGAATGAGATCTTCCGAGCACTTCTCCGTCAATTTGTGCTGATTTTCTTTGACGATATCCTTATCTACAGCGCCAGTTGGGAGGACCACGTGGGCCATGTTGAGCGAGTCCTTAGCATTCTTCGTCGGCACAAACTTTACGCCAAGCGTTCCAAGTGCTCATTTGGTCAGCTTGAGGTTGAATATTTGGGACATTTGGTTTCCGGTCACGGCGTCAGAGCCGACCCCCAGAAGATTCAGAGTATGATATCCTGGCCACGACCCCTTACGGTGCGGGCGCTTCGCGGATTCCTCGGGTTGACGGGGTATTACCGGCGGTTTGTGAAAGACTATGGGAAGATAGCTCGGCCATTGACTCAGTTGCTGCAGAAGGATGCCTTCTCTTGGACGGGGGAGGCTGAGGAGGCATTTCAGGCACTCAAGCGGGCAATGACCACTACACCAGTTCTCGCTTTGCCTGATTTCTCAAAGGACTTTGTGCTAGATACAGACGCCTCCGGTGTGGGCATCGGGGCGGTTTTGATGCAGGAAGGACGACCGTTGGCTTTCTACAGCAAGGCTCTTGCCCCACGGACCCTGGGGCTGTCTACGTATGAGAAGGAAATGTTGGTTGTTATCCATGTCGTGGCGATGTGGCGGCCGTACCTACTGGGCCGACACTTTAAGATTCGCACTGATCACCAGAGTTTAAAGCATTTGCTAGACCAGCGGGTGTCTTCGCCCTTCAACAGAAATGGGTCACTAAGCTCTTGGGTTATGATTATGAGATTACCTATCGGCAAGGCAAGGGGAATGTGGTTGCGGACGCTCTGTCGCGCATCCCTGAATCTACTGTGGCCCACATCACCGGGCCACTTGTTGACTCTTTGGACGAGATACAGGAGGAGGTGATGCGTACTCCCACGCTTCGTGCTCTAGTGGAGGCCTTGCAGCGGGGCGAGGTCGTGGACGCCGGCTACCATCTTCAGAATGGTCGCCTTTACCACCATGGCAAGGTGGTTATTCCTCCAGCTTTAGCGTGGAAGACTGTTATGATGCATGAGTTCCATTCTTCACCTGCTGGCGGCCATGCGGGTGTGCTTCGTACCCTCCAGAGAGCCCGAGCCAATGTCTTCTGGACCGGGATGCGGCAAGACATACAGCAATTTGTGCGACAGTGTGAGATCTGCCAACGGCAGAAGTACGAGACGACCTCTCCGGCTGGATTGCTTGTTCCCTTAGAAATTCCGCAGCAGATTTGGGACACCGTTTCCATGGATTTTATTGACAGGTTGCCAAAGTCCCAGGGCAAATCAGTGATTTTGGTGGTGGTGGACAAGCTCTCCAAGTATGGGCATTTCATTGCTTTGCATCACCCTTATACCGGCGAGTCTGTAGCTGCACTTTTTGCTCGGGAGATTATCCGCTTGCACGGTCTTCCTCGTGCTGTCATTTCTGATCGGGACCCTACTTTTCTGAGTAAATTTTGGCAGGAACTGTTTCGTCTGCAGGGGACGTGTTTACGTTTCAGTACGTCACATCACCCCCAGACCGATGGGCAAACAGAGGTTTTAAACCGGGGCCTCGAGACCTACTTGCGTTGCTTTGTGATGGACGAGCCTCGCACTTGGCCGGATTGGTTGCACTGGGCGGAGTACTGTTACAACACGTCTTATCATTCTGCCAGCAAAATGACCCCCTTTGAGGTTGTCTACGGCCGTCCTCCGCCGACCTTGCGCAGCTATGAGCCGAGGAGCACGGCTTTGCCCGCCGTTGATAGAGCTCTGTGCGATAGGGACCGCATGCTGGTCACACTGCGCGACAACCTCCGTATGGCCCAGGACCGTATGAAGCTCCACGCCGACAAGCATCGCAAGGAGAGGGAATTTGCAGTTGGTGATGAAGTTTTCCTCAAGCTCCAACCGTACCGTCAATTGTATGTAGCTCGTCGCTTCAGCCAGAAGTTATCTCCTCGATATTACGGCCCCTTTCGGGTACTCAGCAGGGTGGGGCCGGTCCCTTACAAGCTAGATCTTCCTACGGGTTCTCGCATCCACCCGATATTTCATGTGTCCTTGCTCAAACGGAAGGTGGGTGCCACTATGCAACCAAGTGCTCTTTTACCTGAGGTCACCGGTGCGGGCGAGCTTCGCCCCCTTCCGGAGGCCGTGCTGTTGCTCAAGTGGAACCGACGGGGTGCAGAGTACCGACCAGAGCTGTTGGTCAAGTGGAAGAACTTCTCCGAGGCACACAATTCTTGGGTTGATCTGCTGGATTTCAAGAAGCTTTATCCCGACTACCACCTTGGGGACAAGCTGGTTGTTGATGGGGAAGGGAATGTTACGCTCGGGACCGAGTCGCGGCTGTTTGGAAGACAATACAAGCGTCGGGGACGACAGGAAGGTGATAACAACGGGGCTGAACCATCCGGTTCAGCCCCCACTCTCTGAAGACCGTCGATTTGGGGCTGAACCAGTTTGCTTCGGCCCCTATTGGGGCCGGCCAGCCCTTTAGGTCGGCCCCTCCTTGGTTCCGGGTATATATAACTCGGAACCCCTCTTTGGATGGGCAAGCAAGATATTTACAAGGTATTTCTTCCCTCCTTTCTAACCCTAGCCGTCTTCTTCTCTAGATCTCTCTTCTCTCTATTAGTTTCTTAACAGCATGTTGAAGTTATCTATGTCCTTAAACAATCTCCACGGGTCTAGTTTGAGAAATTTAACACTAAACTTTTACAATTTAGTTTTTCTAAATGTGTCTATGACCACTCTGTCATTATCCATAAGAAGGTTTTTTCATATGACTATACTTGTTGTGTATATGAATGAAATCATTCTCGTAGACTCTAGTGCTTGTCATATTCTTAAGGTTAAGAAATGACTTACCTCCACTTTTGATATTAGATATTTTTGTGTTCTTCTGAACTTTTTGGGGATAAAAGAGGCTCGATCTGCACGGGGAATCTTTATTTCACAATGGAAATATGTTCCAGACCTCTTTGATGAGATAGGGTATGTTGGTGTTGAACAAGTGGAGAGTCCTATTGACTTGAAATATGATATACACAAACAAGGCACCTCAATTTTAACATAAATTGAAGTTTCAATGTTTAGTGTGTAAATTGATTTACCTGCCTATAACCAGACCCAATATTGTGTTCGCCGTATCCATTGTAAGACAATTTTTGCACGAACCAAGAGTTCATCAACTTTTGCACGAACCAAGAGTTCATCATTATGAGGTTGTTCTGAGGATATTAAAATACATGAAAGTATCACCAAGGAAGAGAATTTTGTATAAAAATTACGGGAACTTAAATATATCTGGATATAGTGACATTAACTGAGTTGGATCATCCGGTTATAGAAAGTCCACCAGTGGACATTGTATGTCTTTGGGAGGTAATCTTGTGCCTTGAAAAAGCAAGAAATAAAAATACGACACGATCATTAGATGAAGCTGAATATAGAGTTACGGGCCTTACGGCCACTGCCATTTGCAAACTAATGTGACTTAAATCCATAACTAAAGAATTGGGTATTGAGGTCCAGGGAGCTGTCTTTATATTGTGACAAACTGACAATCAATCAGCTATCTGCATTGCCAATAATCTTGTTTTTCATGAAAGAATCAAACTTATTTAGGTGGATTGTCATTTCTTGAGACAAAAAGTTCAGACCAAAATCATTTTTACTTCCGCTGTTACTTCAGAAAATCAACTTGCCGACATGTTTATTAAATCTCTATCTATAAGAGGATTACAAAACAATGATACCAAGTTAGGTCTTCATGATCTCTACAAAATTAGCTTGTGATGGGTGTTAAAAAATATTATCCAGGCTAAATTGGACCCACATTATGGTTAAATGGTCGACCTATATACAAAGAGAGGCAAAAAGAAAATCGTGATGAGAATGTGCTCGTAATCTCAAACCGCAAGCAACTAAGTAATTTCTCCTCTTCTTTTCTTCACCTCCTTCCAAAAGTCTTTGTTTCTTGCTTCCCTTGCAATGCCTTATCCAAGCGAGCTTTATTGGAATCTTGTGATCTAGAAGTGATAAAAGTTTTGTTCTTGCGGACAACATGATATGAGTCTATAGGGTCGCACGTTAAGAACATACGAAAATTGGATAGATGATCATGTTGGTTATGAACTAAACCTTAATTAACAACATTCGACAGAGACGTTGAATTCGTGAAAAAGGTTTCCTCTGCATGTATAACTATTTGATGCATGCATCAAATTCAAAGAAATGCTCTTATGACTATTCGACGGATGCATTGATTTGTCGAAATCGACGCAACGTCGAATTGGTGTGCGTTTATCATAATACTATGATATGTAATAGTATTCGACCCAGCATCGATTTATGGAAATAAACGCCACGTAGAATATTGGGACTATTCAACACATGTATAGATTTATAGAAATCGGCGCTGAGTCGAATATTATGGCACTATTCGACGCATGCGCCAAATAGTATTAGACGCACAGATAGCTCTGATTTCTGATTTTTGATGCATATATAAGCAGTTTATGAAATTGCTTTATATATAGTGCGTTTTAGGGTGGTGAGAGTGCGACGATTCTTTTGCAGTCGTCAGTTGCATGCACTCTTGAAAAATGAAACTAGTACTTCGTGGAGATGAAGAAACACATTGATATTCCAGCCCGAGTTCGTCGGATGAACGGCGAGGTGTTTCCGACATTCTGTGTGGATACTCATGGAGACGTAGATTTCATTCAACATTCTGGTTTTCCCACGACAGTCATCCTTCTCAAAATTTGATTTCAACACAGATATGAACTCGATTCTTGATTTATTAGTTTTTGCATGGTCATTGTCAATGTTGCAGATGCCGGATGTCGGGGACAAGTCGATTTTTTATATATCGGGGGATATATCGGAGATATTTCATATATTGGATTTTAATAATTAATTAATTATATACGTAATTAAATGTTATTTTTTATACATGTCACAGTACTACCTATTTTATAACATATTGAACTTTTAAATATTAAAAGTTATATGTAACATTTAACATGCAATACTTTAAAGATAAAAACTTGTAAACTTGTGATTTTGAGAAACTTATAGTTATATCTTATTTCTATGAGATCGAAATTTCAAACATACTTCAATCTTCATCACTTAAAATTCATCTATAGTCGCCAGAGTAGATAGAATACGATCTTCATCTGATGAACCCTATAGATCTCTCTCGTCCACCTCAGATACTTTTTCTTTCCCCTTCTTTGATAACTAATTGTCAGTTCTTTGTTTGTATCTAGTCTTTGAAGTCTCCTTTCATCATGATCAGCATCGACTATATAGACAATTTGCGCTCATGTCAGCCCCTCTCCAGGAATTACTTCATCATCACCATCTTCATTTTCGTCCTTCTCAGGATCAACATTCATCATCCACTCTTGTACCATTCCATAATCAACATTCTTAGCTGTCAATGGATTTCGAGATGTCTCTGAATATCTTAACTTCAACAAAGCATTGAACTTTATAAATACTAAATCATTCAATATTTTGTTATTGAGTTTAGTCTCGAGGTGTCGTTTGTAACCAACTTCTCACCAAATGCCCAGAACGAATCTCTACTGATTGGTACCATTGATACGGGCACCTCACTTGATCCAGCAGAAGAAGTCATTCTATGGAATATGAAATGAAATAATATTAGTTAGATGAAATAAAATAACATAACTACATCACGAGAGAAAATATTAGTTGAAAAAAATCAACATCAGAAAAGACTCATAACTTCATTAGATCGTTAGATCTTCAGTCTCCTTTCATATTATCAAAAGACACAAAGCAGCAAGGCAACTAAAAATGAGGTTGGATATACATGTATCATCGATTGCAAAATGAAGTTGAATAAATAACTAGTAATAGGGGTATTTCAAATCATTTGTTGACTAATAAACAGGTCAAATCAAAATAAGGCAGCAACTAATAAGGCAGCATGGAGCAATCAATAAGGCAACAACCCACAAGACAGCCGGCCAATAAGACAGCAACCAGCAAGACAGCCATCATGCTACAGAACCAGCAAGGCAGCGGGCAAATAAGGCAGCAGGGAGCAAGGCGGTAGGGCAGCTGGCCAATAAGGCAACATGGAGCATGGCAACAAGGTAGCATGGCAGCAGCTAGCACAACAACCAACACAAAAAAATGCATGGCGAGAGAATGAGAGGGGGAGGTAGGGAGAATAATGCATCAGCCGAGAGAGCGCCGAAATCGAAAGCACCAGCTGACAGCACCAGCTGGCAGCACCAGAGAACCAGAGGGCTAGAGGGCATCAGCGAGCAGGGAGAAGAAAGAACCAGATAGATAGAGTGTCGACAACGCGCGAGAGGGAGAGCACCAGAGAACCGGAGAGCTAGAGAGCACGATCCAACAGGAAGAACAAAGAACCAAAGAGATATAGTGTCGACAGCGCGCGAAAGAGGGAGAGCACAAGAGAACCAGAGAGCTAGAGAGCACCAACAAGCAGGGAGAAAAAAGAACTAAAGAGATAGAGTGTCGACGGCGAGAACACCAGCGGAGAGCGCGAGGGAGAGCTAAGGCACGACGTAGTGAAATGAAAATATTACCGGGGTCGAGGGAGTTAAATCAGCGACCGCCACTTATAAAAAAAAATAATTTAAAAAAACGGGCGATATGCCCGTTTTTTGGGGACGGTATGTCGGTTAAAACCGATTTATCGGCCCGTTTTTTTTCAAAATGCCAAAACCAAAACTTAAAACGGTTTCGTGGTGTTTTAACTCTCAAACATTCATGTCGGCCGATATCCACAACACCGCTCATTGCACTAATTTTCTTACAAATATTCCGATGCGCATGTGATGCCTGAGAAACCCAACAAGCCCACTGTCGAGCTTCCATCTCCTGGAGCCGCACTATCTCCTTTGCTTGCTCC
The DNA here is from genome assembly GCA_039583875.1 of Platanthera guangdongensis. Taxonomy (NCBI): domain Eukaryota; kingdom Viridiplantae; phylum Streptophyta; class Magnoliopsida; order Asparagales; family Orchidaceae; genus Platanthera; species Platanthera guangdongensis. The sequence continues at coordinate 169,945,813 of CM077160.1, read as the reverse complement.
ACTAGTACACTCCCGGATCGCAAGCTTCTCCTTGAATTGTCAATGTGTCTCCCGAGATTGATGCAGCTTCGCTATCTTCCTATCCTAGACCTCAGCCCGAGCTCTCAGATCCAAGATGAGTTGCTTGAGCTCTCTCCTATTAAGGACTCCAACATTTATCTCATCCACAGACCCTCCCACCGTCTTGACCAACGACTTCCCAACATTTTCTACCTCTACAACATCTTCAACTGATGCAAGCACCTCTCGGGCGCTCATCTGGTCGGTTCCCTTTGTTGGGACCCCAACAATGTGTCATCAGTTGGTTTAGCTTGCTCATTTCCCCGACCAACCGACGAATCGCAAGCTAAGGCACCCACTGGCATGGACAATTGAATGTTCCATTGCACATTCAGTAATGATCACAAAGGCCTCGACACCATCCCCTTCTTTCTACCCTTATACTAGAACTCAACATCGCAAAAGTTGCATAAAAGTACACTTTACACAAAATCCAAAGGATAGCTTGGCGTGCAAACTCCACACTCCTATTTATAACCTAGGTTGGTGCTTCGACTCTCTCTTTTTGAGAATGTTTATTTCAAACATCCTCGAAAAGCGCGGATAATTGTTGCTAAAAAGTAGATTTGGCATTACCCGCTTAAATCCCACATCACATCACACCCTTACAAGTCACCATCAAATCACTATCACAAATCTGAATCTCTACGATAGCAGAGCCCAAAAAGTGTGTGTGCAACCCGCTAGCCCTATATCCGCTTTCTGCAACCCGCTAGCTCGTTTTCCACGTGCCGACAAAGCTTCTCCATCCGCCTCTGAGATGACATCTCGCCAGTGTTATCACCCATCTCACTGAACACTCTCGACAAGCCCCCTCGTTCCTTTCTCCCCGGCGCCACACGACACCCACTGAGATGATTCTGAGATGCTCATTGTCTCTCCAAGATGTTTGCTACCTCATCGAGATTCTTCATAGCCTGATGAGAAGCCTCATCTTTGCCTTCGAGAAGCTAGTGACTTGGTGGAATCTATTTTAATCCACTACTTCTACCCTTTCCACTATCCTTCATACATTTCCAAAACCAAACACACAATCCATGCAACTCACAAGAACAAAATCTTCCATCTACCTAGACATATTTGTCCTACTCCACTATCCCAATTCCACTTAATCTTCCCTCAATTCACCCCATCTACCGCAAGGCACATGTCACTAACAATCCTGACACCTTAGGGTTGCCTTAGCCAACTGGGAAAGAAGGACAGTCCCTTGCACACGACTTCTTTGAGAACGATGAAAGGAATGATGCTGCAAGAACTTTTTCTTCGCCTTCTCAGGGTTCTCTTCTTCCCTCTCTGAAAACGGGAGCCTCAAAGCGAATTCCGGAGGGGGAGCTCCGTCAATGAGCTGCTGAATGTGTGGTGGGCTCTCCGGTGATCACCAACCACCTTCGTTATTCTCAACTAACGAACAAGAAGGGTCAGCCCCGACCGCAGACAATTCAAGGTTCAACCAATGTTATAATTAATAAAATGTTAAGTACTTGCGGTGTTTTAAGATTTCTTATATATGAAGTATTTTCTGAGAACGAATTACTCTTCTACTCTCACATAATTCTCTACACTCATTCTTGAGATCTTTATCTCTTCTTTTGTGTTTGTTTCATTAAGTGAAAGTTCGAATGCTCTGTGCTTTTTCGGTATCCGCACACATCGGGGTTTTGGGATCTAGTCGGGTGTTCTGTACCTCGGAGAAGTGAGTATATACGTTGAAAGTACTGTCAGAGGGAGGTGCAACTTCTTTAGGGCAGCGATCACACACCTTACACAGGTTGGATTTCTTAACCTCTATATTTACAATTTTCATTTTTTTCTTATTTTATAGATTCTGATATTAAATTATAATAATTTTAAGAAACAAAAAATATACTACTTTCAGGGAATAAATAATAGAAAACTTCAACACAACCAGCCAACCCACTCCACTAACAAGAAACCAACAAAATTCTTATTCGTGGATCTATAAAAGGTGGCAGCCCACTCAGGTGAGCCAATTTCAACCGCTTCCCTCAAGTTGGAGGCAGTTACTAGCTTCCTGTATCCATTCCCAGTCCATCCCCCCACCTCCCTCACTCATTAACTGCATTCACCCTTGTTGGAAAAGCCCATATAATAAATGCCCAATGGCTCATTCCTTTGTATTTTTTATAATTATTTTTTCTCCTCTCTTTAGTCCCACATCATGTATAGGACTCTCCTCTCTCTCCTATAAATATGTACTCATACTTTGTATTTGACATTCGAGAAATTATATACAAGGTTCACGTTTTCCTACATGGTATCAGAGCGGCCGGTCCTCCTTGGGCGACCTCTATTTTCTTAACCGCCTACCTTGGGTGGTCTCCTTCCCATCGGCTTGTATAGCCCTCCCTGCTGGGACTCACCTCTGTGTTGTTGCGACCTGCCTCCTTGATACCCGCTGCGACCTGATCCATATTCTGCGGCCTCGTCTTGCCGCTCGACTTCTTCTGCTCGCGGCTTCTAGTCGCTGCTCTCCGCGCAACCTCCTTTGTCGCTGCTTCTTGCGCGACCGCTTCTAGTCGCCTCTCTCTGCGTGACTGTCTCTAGTCGTGCAACCTCCTTTCTAGTTGTTGCTCTCTGCTCGCCGCGCTTTGCTTCTCTTGTTGCTGGCGGCTTCTCATCTTCTCGGCACGCTCCGCATCTAGGTCGTGGCACTTCTCCTTTGTCGTTGGTGCACTCACCTTGACCGTGTGGTTTACTGCCTAGTCGTTGCGACCTGTCTGCTAGCTAGCGGTTTCTCCTCCGTGGCTCCACCTTCTCTTCCCTTCTCCTCCCTCTTATAGTCTTCTTCATTCTCTTACGTGGGTCCACACCTCTTTGATCGACGGCCTCTTCTGGTTTCTGTCCGCGTAGCCTTCTGCTTCCCGCGGACTTATCTTGCCCTGCGGCGTTCCTGGCGGTCTCCCTTTTGGTCCATGCGGTCTGCTGGTTCCAAGGCGTTCTCTGTCTATCCGCCGCGGTCTCGCGGGCTCCCTTTTCTATATGTTGTGGTCTCTTCTTCTTGTTCGTGGCGTCTCTTGCCGCAGGTGCGTTGTCGCCGTGACCGCTGCAGAGTTCTCCTGTCTGCTCTGCAGTCTCCTCTTACCATTACGGACCTCCTCTGTCCGCTTGGCTTGTTCCTTGTCCGCTGCGGTCTTTTCGCGCGGCTTGTTTTTGTCCGTTGTGGTCTCTTCGCGCGGATTGTCTCTGTCCGTTGCGAACTCCTTGCTGCAGCCTCCTTTCCTTTCGGGTTCTGCACTTCGGTCGCGGCTTCTTTCTTGTCGTTGGTGCGACCACACCGTGATCGTGCGCCCTGAGAACTTCTGCCTCGGCCTTCTCCTTCTCGCCGCGACCTCTCTCTAGTCGTCGTGACTTCGTTCTGCTCCTCCGGGCTCCGCTTGTTGGTCGCGGCTTCCTCCTTGCCGCTGGTGTGTTCACACCGTGACCGGGCGGCCTCACCTCTGTCCGCGCGGTCTCCCCTACTCGTGCGGCCTCCTCTCTGTCTGAGGTTCTTGCTCGTCTTGGTTGTTCGCGCGGCCTTCTTCTTCTGTTCGCTGGTCTTCTCGCCTAGCCGTTGCTTGTCTCCATGGTTTCTTCTTCTGACTCTCGGGGACGAGGCCGGGGTAGCCGGCTGCGACCTAAGTGTTCCTTCTATGGCAAGGACGAGCACCTTGAAACTACGTGCTATCGCAAGCATGGTCGTCCTCCTCGTCCGCTGGCCTCTGTTGCTGCCACCGACTCCTCTACCCTTCGTACTGACCTTGACAAGGTTCGCCTTCAGCTCCAGCATCTCCAGGGCCTGCTCCGCCGCCCTCCTGCCTCAGTTTCCTTCGCTGCCTCCATCTCCAGTGAATGTATCGCCTGCCTCTCCACTGGCACGCAATGGATTGTGGATTCTGGTGTCACTAATCACACCACCTCTGTTCGACATCCCCAGTACTTGTCATCTCCTCATTCGAAGTACATTACTGTGGCCAATGGGGGCACATGTCCCTGTCTCTGGCTGTGCTGATATTTCTCTTACCTCTTCGCTTTCCCTGCGCTCGGTTCTTCATGTTTCGGGCTCACCATTCAATTTATTTTTTGTTGCTCGCCTCACTGCTGACTTACATTGCTCTGTGACATTTACTTCTTCTTTTCTGATACAGGATCAGCAGACGCGTACTATCATTGGTAGGGGGCGACTGCAGCACGGGCTCTACCTTCTTGATGACTCTCCTCGCATCTGTCTCCTCCAAGGATTGGCATCGGCGTCTTGGTCATGCTTCTCTCCCTGTCCTCCAGAAGGCTCTCTTTGATATCTCTCTTCCTGCTTTTCGGTGTGAAACATGTATTTTTGGCAAACAACACCGTTCATCTTTTCCATCTCATTGTACTCGTAGCTCTGCTTCTTTTGTTTTGGTACACTCTGATATCTGGGGTCCGTACAAGATTCCTATTATTTCTGGATACCGTCATTTTCTTACCTTTATAGATGACTATTCCCGCATGACATGGTTGTATCTCCTTCGTGATCGTTCTGAGCTTCCCCGCGTATTCTGGTCCTTCTTGCTTGAGACTCGCACTCAATTTGTCGTGCCCATCATAACTCTTCGCACTGATAATGTGTGCGAGTACACTGGTCATGATTTCGCGACTCTCTGCTCTGAGTTTGGGGTCATTCACCAAACGTCTTGTGTTTATACCTCTCAACAGAACGGTGTCGCGGAGCGTAAAAATCGTCATCTTCTTGATGTGACTCGCTCTCTTATGCTTCAAATGTGGGTTCTTAAACCCTATTGGCATTTTGCGCTTTCCACGGCCTGTTTTTTCATCAACCGTCTTTTGTTCTCCGTCCTCACGATGCTACTCCGTTCAGCCTCCTATTTCCCTCCACTCTGGCCTTCTCTCTTACTCCCCACATCTTTGGGTGTGCGTGTTACGTTCATACCCTGGGCCCGTCTACGGACAAGTTGGATCCCCGTGCGGCTAAATATGTCTTTGTGGGCTATCCGCGCACTCAAAAGGGTTGTGTGTGCTATTCTCTCATTACCCGCAAGGTCACTATTTCTGCTGATGTCACCTTCCGAGAGAATCTTCCTTTCTTCACTGCTCCGGATCCAGCACCTTTTCCTGAGCCCGTTGTGCGCCCTGTCATACCTATTTCTGAGCCCGTCGTGCACCTTTCTCCACCATCTCTCCCTCTTGCCCAGCCTCCAACTCTTCCCAAGTCGCCTGTCATCCAGGTCTATTCTCGCCGCTCTTCTCGTCCTGTTGCCCCACTACAGTCGGCTTCAACCTCTGACGCTCTGCGGCCTGCTGCTCCGGCTCCAGTCTCCACTGCTCATCCCATGGCAAATTATGTCTCTCTCCATCGCCTCTCCCCGCCACTTCGTCGCTTTGTCACATCATTATCCTCTATTTCTGTGTCTAATTCTGTGCAGGAGGCTCTTCAACATCCCGGCTGGCGGGTCGCTATGGAAGAAGAAATGACGGCCCTTTGGGCTAACCAAACATGCGTCCTCGTTCCTTTACCTTCCGGTCAGACACCCGTTGGGTGTAAGTGGGTTTTCGTCATCAAACACGCTCCTGATGGCACCATTGACCGTCTGAAGGCCCGCCTGGTGGCCCGTGGCTTCACTCAACAACAGGGCCTTGACTATGAGGAAACTTTCTCTCCGGTGGCCAAGCTCAACACCGCTCGCGTCCTTCTCTCAGTGGTCGTGCAGCGCCAGTGGCCCTTCATCAGCTGGATATCAAAAATGCGTTCCTGAATGGCAATCTTCAGGAAACCATCTACATGCACCAACCTCCCGGGTTTGAGACCACGGGGGAGTCTCGTGTGTCTTTTGAAGAAATCTATCTATGGTCTCAAACAATCCTCTCGGGCGTGGTTTGACAAGTTCAGTAAGGTTATTCGGGACACGGGTTTCACGCAGAGCTCAACAGACTTCTCCCTATTCAATCGACACCGGGCAACATGAACTGTTCTTCTGTTAGTTTATGTTGATGACATCCTACTACTGGGGATGACTCGAAGGGGATTCAAGCGGTTAAACAACACATTAGCACTGTGTTTCAAACAAAAGACCTGGGGCATCTTCGCTACTTTCTCGGTCTTGAGGTCGCAAGATGTCTGGATGGACTTGTCCTCTCCCAACGGAAGTATTATCTTGACCTCCTCAAAGACGCTGGCCAGTCCGGATGCAAGTCGGCAATTACTCCGATGGATGCAAATCACAAGTTATGTGATCATGCCTCTGATGTTGATCTGCTTCTCCAAAACCCGGAATACTATCGACGCCTTGTGAGAAAATTGATCTACGTAACGGTCACAAGGCCTGATATATCGTTCACTGTTGGGGTTGTCAGTCGGTTCATGCATGCTCCCTGAGTCTCTCATCTTCAAGCAGTTGAACGTATTCTTCGATACCTTAAAGCAGCTCTGGGTCAATGACTGGTTTACAAAACCTCCACCTCTATTCCAACATTGGTTGCATATTCAGATGTCGATTATGCTGGCTCCTTGGATGATCGGCGGTCAACCAGTGGTTCTTGTACATATTTTGGCGGTCATCTCATTACATGGAAAAGTAAGAAACAAGCAGTGGTTGTTCGATCTTCAGCGAAAGCAGAATACCGATCGATGACATCAGTTGTCTCAGAACTCACATGCCTTGAAAGCCTTCTTACTGATCTGGGGGGTGAAACTTCTTTCTTTTGTTGTTCTATTTTGTGACAGTCAAGCGGTCATACACATAGCAAAGAATCTGGTCTTCCACGAACGCACGAAACATATCGAAGTAGACTGTCATTTTATTCGGGAGAGTTCAAATGAAGAAACTAGACTTAAAGCATGTTTCGGACACTGATCAAGTTGATGATATTCTCACAAAGGCTTTATCGAGTACCTTATTTTATAAGTGTCTGTCCAAGCTGGGTGCATATGACTTGTACGCTCCAGCTTGCGGGGGAGTGTTGGAAAAGCCCATATAACAAAGGTCCAATGACCTATTCCTTTGTATTTTTTATTAATATTTTTTGTCCTCTCTTTAGTCCCACATCATGTATAGGACTTTTCTCTCTCTCTTTCTCTCTCCTATAAATATGTACTCATACTTTGTATTTGACATTAGAGAAATTATATACAAGGTTCACGTTTTCCTACAACCCTCATCCAGTCACACAACCGAGCCACATTTCCCTCCCAATTCTACAACTGAGCAACTCGCCACTCCGAGAACTTTCCCCAAGCCACTGCCCACATCCCCAACTCATTTTCCTAGTTCAGATGCACAGCCATAAGTTCAATCAAGCCACAGGAAATCTGTTCCAGCCTAAAATCATCAAAAAATATAATCTGACATCCCCCTCTCCGTCCATGTACCCCAATTCCAGCCCCAGAAAACCCTGAGAACACAAATTCAGACACATTTCAGAAGCAGGAAACATTTTCATGCTCTCCAATTCCACTATAAATCACCAGCCAGACAAATACAGCAAGTTTTCAGCCCATAACTGTTTTCTGCCCTAGAATTTGCTGCTGGAATCCATTCAAGCCATTGAAAACCACCAATTTCCGCATTTTCCTGCAGCCTAATATCAATTTCCCCACTTCACAAACATTCACCAACTCCTACACAGCCATCTGCATCACCTGACAGACCATAAGATCAATCGGAGTGTGTATACCTCTCGGCCAAAAGAAAAACCAGCCCCCATTCAGCCTTCCGCCTTCGGTCCGACTTCAAATTTTTCTCTCAACTACCACTGAGTCTTCTACTGAGTAATTATTGTGAGTTTATTGATTAGTTGTGTGGAAATGGAGAAAGCCAACCTTGTATATATGTCCACTTGATACAAATACAAAGAATGAGTACATATATATAGATGAGAGAAAGAGAGAGAAAAGTCCTATACACAATGTGGGACTAAAGAGAGGAGAGAAAAAGCAATAAATGCTATACAAATGGGTCTAATGTTAAGTGGGCTTTTCCAACACTCCCCCGCAAGCTGGAGCGTATAGGTCATATGCACCCAGCTTGGACAAACATTGGTAGAACAGAGTGCTTGATAAGGCCTTTGTGAGGATGTCGGCAACTTGATCAGTTCCTGGAACATGCTTTAATTCAAGTTTCTTCAGTTGAACCTTTTCACGAACAAAGTGACAGTCAACCTCGATATGTTTTGTGCGCTCATGAAAGACCGGATTCTTTGCGATGTGTATGGCGGCTTGACTATCACAAAATAGAACAGCAGAGGAGGGGAGTTTTACTCACAGGTCAGTAAGGAGACTTTCAAGCCATGTGAGTTCTGAAACAACTGAGGCCATCGATCTGTATTCAGCCTCTGCAGAGGAACGAGCCACCACAGCTTGTTTCTTACTCGTCCAAGTAATAAGATGCCCACCAAAATACGTACAGAACCCACTAGTTGACCTTCGATCGTCCAGGGAACCCGCATAGTCGGCATCAGAATAGGCAACCAATGCGGGAGCAGAGTCGGAGGTTTTGTAAACCAGCCCTTGGCCGGGAGCTCCCTTAAGGTATCGGAGAATCCGTTCAACCGCTTGGAGATGAGAAGCCCGGGGGGCATGCATGAACCTACTGACAACCCCAACTGCAAATGATATATCTGGCCTTGTGACTGTTAGATAGATCAACTTGCCCACAAGGCGTCGATAGTATTCCGGGTTCGGAAGTAGCAAATCGTCATCCGAAGCATGAGCGCATAATTGTGATTTGCCTCCATCGGGGTACATGCTGGCTTGCAACCAGACTGACCAGCATCTTTGAGAAGATCGAGACAGTACTTTCGTTGGGAGAGTACCAACCCGTCCGGCCGCCGGGCGATCTCGAGACCAAGGAAGTAGCGAAGTTTCCCCAGATCTTTAGTCTGAAAAACAGTGCTCAGGTGTTGTTTGACGTCTTGAATCTCCTTTGAGTCATCCCCAGTGAGAAGGATGTCGTCAACATAAACCAACAGAAGAATGGTGCAGTGGCCCGGTGTCGGGTAAAGAGGGAGAAATCTGCAGAGCTCCGAGTGAACCCCATGTCCCGAACCACCTTGCTAAACTTGTCAAACCACGCCCGTGGGGACTGTTTGAGACCATAAATTGACTTTTGAGAAGACAGACCCGAGACTCCCCCGTGGTCTCAAACCCGGGCGGTTGGCGCATGTAGACAGTTCCTGAAGGTCGCCATTCAAAAAGGCGTTCTTGATATCAAGTTGATGAAGAGGCCAGCGGCGGTGTACCGCGACGGAGAGAAGAACGCGGACAGTGTTAAGCTTGGCCACCGGAGAGAATGTTTCCTCATAGTCGAGGCCCTCTTATTGTGTGAAGCCCCGGGCCACAAGACGGGCCTTCAGTCGGGCAATAGTGTCATCCGGAGCATGCTTGATGACGAAGACCCATTTGCATCCAACAGGGTGCTGACCGGGAGGTAAGGGAACCAAGACCCAGGTCTGGTTGGCCCAAAGGGCCGTCATTTCTTCGTCCATGGCAGCCCGCCAGCCAGGATGGTGAAGCGCCTCCTGCAAAGAGTTAGGGAGGGACTGAAACAGAAGATAAGGAGGTGGCAAGGTGAAGAAGAGAGGGGGAGAGGCGATGGAGCGAGACGTAGTTCGCCATCGGATGAGCGGTGGAGACGGGAGCCGGAGCAGCAGGGAGCAGAGCACCAGAGGGAGAAGCCGACTGCAGAGGAGCCACAGAATGAGGAGAGCGACGAGAATAGACCCGGATAACCGGAGGTGGTGGACGGACCGGAGGTGGGGAAGGGAGAGAGGCTGAGGAGTGAGGAGCAGGAATGATAGGACGAACGACGGGAGCGGGAGGCAGAGCGATATCCGGAGCAGGGAAGAAAGGAAGATCTTCACGGAAAGTTACGTCAGGCGAGACAGTAACCTTGCGGGTAGTAGGCGAATAACATACATAACCCTTCTGAGTGCGCGAGTACCCGACAAAGATCTGCTTGGTGGCACGAGGGTCCAACTTGTCCGTGGAGGGACCGAGGTGGTGAACGTAGCAGGTACACCCAAACACCCGTGGCGGAAGAGGAAAAGGCGAAGTTGTGGGAAAGAGGAGGCTGAAGGGAGTAGCATACTGGAGGACGGAAGACGGGAGGCGGTTGATGAGGAAGCAAGCCGTGGAGAGAGCGTAGTTCCAGTACGGTTTGGGGACCTGCATTTGAAGCATAAGCGAGCGAGCGACATCAAGAAGGTGACGATTCTTGCGCTCGGCGACACCATTCTGTTGTGGAGTGTACGGACAGGAGGTTTGGTGAAGAATGCCGAAGTCAGAGCAGAGAGTGGCAAACGTATGGCTGGTGTACTCTCGCGCATTGTCTGTACGAATAGTGCGAATAGGCGCAGAGAACTGAGTGCGAGTCTCGAGGATGAAAGCCCGGAATACGCGGGGAAGTTCAGAGCGATCCCGAAGGAGATATAACCATGTCATGCGAGAGTAATCATCAATAAAAGTAAGAAAATAGCGATAGCCAGAAATACTAGTAACTTTGTACGGACCCCATATATCGGAGTGTACTAAAATAAAAGGAGCGGAGCTCCGAGTACAATGAGGGGAAAAGAAGAACGGGGCTGTTTGCCCAAAATACATGTGTCGCAACGAAAAGCAGGGAGAGTGACATCAGGAAGGGCCTTCCGGAGGACTGGAAGAGGAGCATGTCCCAGACGGCGATGCCAATCCGAAGAGGAGGTAGATGCGAGGACAGTAGGAGAGTCGTCAAGGAGATAGAGCCCATTCTGCAGCCGTCCTCTACCAATGATAGTCTGCGTCTGCTGATCCTGTATGAGAAAAGAAGAAGAAGTAAATGTCACTGAGTAATTAGAATCAGTAGTAAGGCGACCGACAGAGAGTAAATTGAAAGGAGAGCCCGGAACATGTAGAGCCGAGCGTAGGAGGAGAGAAGAGGTGAGAGAAATATCAGCACATCCAGATACGGGAACCGACGCCCCATTAGCAACAGTAATGTACTTCGGGTGAGGTGAAGACAAGTACTGTGATGGCTTGACAGAGGTGATATGATGAGTGGCACCAGAATCAAGGATCCAGCGCGTGCCAGAGGATAGGCAGGCGATACCTTCATTGGAGAGAGAGGCAGCAGAGGCAACCGAGGCAGGCGGACGGCTGAGCAAGCCATGAAGATGCTGGAGCTGAAGACGAACCTCGTCGAGCTCAGTACGAGAGGAGGCAGAGTCGGTAGTAGCAGCAGAGGCATGTGGACGAGGAGGACGGCCATGTTTGCGAAAGCAAGTGGCCTCAAGATGACCAACTTTACCACAGAACGAGCATTGAGGCCTAGACCGGCCACCGCGACCCCGGCCGCGAGAGTCAGAGCGGCCACCACGGGCAGAGGGGGGAAGAGGTAGTAAGGGAGCAGGTGCCTGTTGAACAAGGGCCGGAGAAGGAAGTCCGGGAACATCCGGAGGCGGGGAGACTTTGAGAAGCATTGAGCACACGTCGGAAAAGGACGGTGTAACAGTAGAGGAGAGATGTGAGCCCGGACACTGTGAAGATGAGGGGGTACCCGGGCCATCATCATGGCGATACCCACAGCTTCCTTCTGGGTACGTTGAGCAGCGAGATCTAGAGTGGGAGGCTGATGGTGGATCCAAGCCTCAACCAGAGACCGGGCTTGAGCAACAAAGGACGTCAAGTCGGTGGCGTCACTGCTGTCAAGGGCCTGGAGAGCGGTGATGATATCATAGAGATGGTGGAGACTATCTTTGCCGGAGTAGAGGGTGTGTGGCTCGTCCCACATGCCTTTGGTCGTCTCATGATACATGGCCAGACGATAAGATTCTCCATCAAGAGAGTTGAGGAGCCAAGTCTGCACACGCCCATCATTGCGTAACCACTCCTCAGTAGGGACACCAATAACGGTCTGGGTCAGATGATGAAGGAATCCCTTGGACTGAAGGACACGGCGAACTGAGTGTGCCCATTCCACAAAGTTCTTCTTGCCAGTGAGCGAAATTGTGGTGATCCGGAGCTCGTCTCGGACTTCCGGTAGAGAGGCGGGCGTTCAGGAGGAACTGCCGTACCGACGGAGTCTGCAGATGTAGACATGGAGGCCGCAGCGAGCTTGAAGGAGGCCGCAGCGAGCTGGAAGGAGGCCGCAGCGAGTTGGATGAGACCGCAGCGGGCTGGAGGCCGCAGCGAGGTGGAGAAGACCGCAGCGGGCTGGAGGCCGCAGCGAGCTGAAGGAGGCTGCAGCGAGTGGGAGGAGGTCGCAGCGAGCTGGAGGAGACCGCAGCGGACTGGAGGCAGCAGCTAGAGGAAGCAAACAGACAGCGGACTGGGTGAGGACGCGGCGACCTGGATGAGGGCGCGGCGAGCTGGAGGAAGATGCGGGCTGGTTCAGGTCGCGGCGGTCTGGGTCAGACCGCGGCGGACAGGAGTGAACTGATAAGAGAGGACACGTCGGGGCTGACTTGCGAGCTGGCGGGCTGGCGAGCTGGCGGGCTGGCGAGCTGGCGAGCTGGCGAGCTGGCGAGCTGGCGAGCTGGCGAGCTGGCGAACAGGCGAGCTGGCAAACGCAGCGCGAACGGCGGATGAAGGAGATCAAGGAGAGAGGTCGCCGAGGTCGCGCCGGACAGGAAGAGGCCGCAGCGGACAAGGGGAAGCAGTGGACCCCACAGGATGGCTATAAAAGGAGGGGGCCAGAGGAGATAGGGAGAGAGGGGGGGGAAGAAGTGGATCCACGGGAGAGGAAGCGGACAGGAAAAGTGAGGCCGCAGGAGAGATGCGACTAGAGGGTGCGGACTGGACAAGGGAGGCCGCAGAGACCGCAGGCTGCAAGGCGGACAGAAGAGGGAGTCCGCAGGAGAGTCGAACCTGGCTCTGATACCATATAGAAATGGAGAAAGCCAACCTTGTATATATGTCCACTTGATACAAATACAAAGAATGAGTACATATATATAGATGAGAGAAAGAGAGAGAAAAGTCCTATACACAATGTGGGACTAAAGAGAGGAGAGAAAAAGCAATAAATGCTATACAAATGGGCCTAATGTTAAGTGGGCTTTTCCAACAAGTTGTAATTTTCTTGTGTTGAATCTTGTGCTTATTCTCAGATTTATGAAAAGTTGCATTGTAATCTTTCTGCCAAGTCTTTCGTGACTTCTTGGCTTTGTTCGCTCAAGCATTTATTTCCTAGCACTATCGTATGTGTATTACATTATTTGTTTGCCTTACTAGAAGCTCCGCTTGATTGTGGCAATCATGTCATAATATTTATAACGTTCATTGTTATAAGTTTATTTGTCAATTATGTATCTCATAAAAAGCACTCCGATGAGGTTACCGGGTATTTCAAAGCTCGTCTAGTGACAATTGGCTTAGTAAACTAGAGGAGGTTGATGATGAAAACATTTAGAAGTCTTCAAATCAATCACAATTCGCATTGTCTTATTCATTGTTGTGTGTAGTGGTTGATACTTACGACCATTTAATGTCAAAAGATGCATTTATTCACTGTGATCTTCATGAGTTTATTTTATGAAGCAGCTACAGGGATTTGGTAATACAACACATCCAAACTAAGTGTGTCAACTTCGTCATTCATTGTAAAACTTCATGAAAGTACATCTCACTTGGTTTTAACACTTCAACTCTCATGCTCATTTGTTGCTGATATAATCCTTACCAATAGTCCTGGCGTCACTTCATTCCTTCTGGGGAAATTTATCAATAAGGATTTGGGATCCCTCAATTATTATCTTGGGCTTGAGGCTCACAATTCAGACTGAAATATCATCCTCACACCAAACAAATGAGTGGAATGGGCCACATGGAGCCTCTTAAGGCAAATCCAAAGTGTTGACTCTTAGTACAGACGAGATGAGACATGTAAATAAAAGAACCGAACCAAAGATAATATGTAGTGCTTAAACAGCAATGTTTTTTTTGTCCTGGAGCCTATAAAGTTAACTAGATGACTAAAGAACAATCTAAAGATAATGAGACAGTTTTTAAAACAGCATGAAGAAATAAATAACACATACATCATTCCATCCAATTTCTCATGGATGTGAAATTTACAACAGAATTTCAACTTAAAGTGTCACATACTTTATCAATCAAAATCATATTATACACGAAATTTTGTTAACGATCGTCAAACACAAGTGTCATTTGCAAAGATAGTATGGATGCTGACCTGGGTGATTGCACCAAAGCTGCCCAGTGTAATGTTTGGAATGAAGAAAGGAATGCCTAACTTCACTTTCTTAGATAATGCAGCTACAAAATGACCAATCTCCTGCAAAAAGAAACAATGCAACAATTTAAGGTGTAAAAGAGTGAGAAGCAACACTGAACATTCCCATGGAATTATAAAAACCTAATAAGTGATAAGGGAGAACTTATATACACACATAACCATGTCCATGGTAAATGTGTATGAACTTCCATTAGCAACCTTACAATAGGATCAAAAATTAGGAAAAACAGAACAAGCATCACACACAAATATGAAATAGAACTATGAAATAGTCACTCAGATATAAAATTAAGTGGTTTGATAAAAAATATCTAATACACACGGGTCTAGCAAAGTATAAATTGACTATATGAATGAGACACGTAACCGGTAATTATAATTGCAATAAAAAAATTTTCAATTCAAGTTTCTATTAAGGGAACAAATGATCAAACACGTGTGAGAGTACTAGAAGACAAACAATTGAACGAACAAAACCACGGAGGGCTTGACATAAAGATTAAAATCAATATTCTTAGAAACAGTGAATCAATCACACAATTCAACAATAAAGAGATTACAACCAAGAACAAACTTACAATAATTATGAAGAAGAGGGCATGTTAAATTTCCAATGAGATACCATTTCCGGGAAGACAATGGACTAAATTGGACTTCCGGAAGAGCGCTAGTGGGCTGGACAGTGGGTTTTCAGTGGATAGGAGAGTGTGACAGCGACTGAATGGGAACCGATATTGCTGGGTAGGGTCTTGGGAGGGAATTATAAGGCTGTTCTGGACTGGAATAGGGTCGGGGGGGGTGTTGGGCAGTACCCGGTAGGGGCTGAGCTGCATGGTGAAAGGGAGGTAGGTGAGATTCCAATGACAGGAATCACGTTTTCAGTGAACTGGTTTTGCAGCAGGCATTGGGTTGGAGCAGGGAATTGGATGGAGCGGCTGCTCAGGGGTATTCTGGAGGTGGGAAGGTGTTCCGCTGAAGGCTGGGAGTGGAGAGTCTCAGTGGATTGAATGAGTGTTGAAGTATGTGAGTGGAGAGGGGTGGGTTGGGGGATAAGTGATGTAAACGTGGGTGGGGAGGACTGTAGGAAGGTTCAACTGTGAAATTCAGGGTGGGGGAGGGGATTCTAGATTCTGAGAGAGATAGCAGTTGGAAGAAGTTGTTGGCAGTGGATGAGGGAAAGTATGAATTGATTGGGTAGTAGAGGCAGGTGGAGGGTAGAAGCTGGTTAACAGGTAGTTATGAGGGTAGTGGGAAATTAGAGGTGGAGGGGTTGTTGGCCAAGTCGTGGAGGCTGTCAAGGAGGATGGAGGAGGGAGTGAAGGGCCAGCAAAGGGGAGGAGGAGAGATTTTCCAAGGCTTCGCACCTAGACTCTGGCTTCAGCACCAGATAACCAAAATGAGGAACTCTCTTCTTCAACTTTTGATCCCTTCTAAATGAGTCATCTATCTTTATTTATAGATTAAAGAGGAGTCATGAACGGTCATGATTCTTCGATCATGACGGCCTCCAACATTACAAAATAAAAATACTAAAATTCCTAGACCGACCATGTAGAACGGGATTATATGAATCAAATAACTATTTTTTCATCAGGATGATTGAGCATGATTAACAAGAGTAAAGGCATTAAAGGCTCCAGGTAAGTCACACCATGTAAAACGGGATTATATGAACCAATACGTCGACCAAAAACCTAGCAAGGAAGCCAAAAATATCAAGGTGATTAGGGAACTTGTACTGCAAAGGAAGTTACATGAATTAGCTGAACACCGAGGACGCTGTATGCCAGAGGTAAAGCTGTTTCAACATAGGGGTATAATAGCTGCATATCAGGTTGTTCAGCATCTGAATCTGTGAAGTACTTCACCACCTCTATTGGAAGACTAGTAATCTGCAAGCAAATCCCATCATAATAAGCTACAAAATCAACCAAAAATAACTAAATACCAATAACCACGCTAAGATGAATAATACCTGAGAAGCAATTCCAAGCTCTACACAAGAACCAACAGTGAGGACAAAGAGGAGGAGAGCTATGACATATTGCCATAGAGTTGTTGGTCCTGGTTCAGAAACTTCTTTTCTCAACAACCCAAAACTTACACGTGGTCCACCCCGTGGGTCTGGTCCTTCTGAATTGGGCTCCTCAACCATAAATAGATTATATTTGTCTCTGGTAACTTCATGGAGTTTATGTTGAAGGTTAGCGAAAACCTCTTCCCTCTTTCCTCGCAGATTCCCGAGAAAAAGAACTCCTTCACTGAAGTCACCAAATGGCTCTTCACTAGTCACCCAAAAAGTTGAATAACCAAACAGCTTTTCCCTAATCAACTTCACATCAGATGGATCCACCTTTTCAGGACCAAGAAGCTCCATCAATTTGAACGAATCAACCCGAAAACTGTTGTAAACTGCTCCTTCTGAAGATATTGGACGCTGAAAACAAAAACAAGAACATATACCATAATATTTTAAATTTAAAATAACAAGATAAAAAATAATGAAAAGGACAAAGTGGAAGTCTGTAGAGTGAATCAATTGTTGGCAAAGCACGTAAAAAAGCTACTAAACCATTAATTATGCTTACAGTTGATGGATGAAGCAAATATCCAAGTTGAATGCTGATGAATGAAGATGAGGGAAGGAGATACAAAAAAAATCAAATAAGTAATTCTTGATGGCCAAAACCATTTAGCAACAACAACAACACTCAAGCCTTTATCCCACCATAGTGGGGTCAGCTATATGGATTCTTTGTTGCCATTGCGCCCAATCTTTAGTCATAATCTCAATAATGCCTAATACATCATGTCTTTCCTTATAGTTTCATTCCAAGTCTTTTTTGGTATACCCCTCCCCCATCTAACATGCCTAGTAGCTAAACTCTCACAACGTCTAACAGGTGCCTCTAATGGTCTCCTTTGTACGTGTCTGAACCATCTTAATTGAGCTTCTCGCATCTTATCTACAACTGGTGTCACTCATGTCTTATCCTAGATACATTCATTCCTAATTTTATCCAGTCTCGTATGTCCACACATCCACCTAAGCATTCTCATCTCAGAAACACCCATTTTTTGCTCGTGTACGCAATTCACCACACAACACTCAGAAAAATGTAGAGCATCGCTGGTCTAACTACAGTACAGTAAAAGTTGCATTCGGGATTTAATGGTACTTTACGATCACATAAGATCTCAGATACACCTCTCCATTTCAACCAACCTGCTTGGATTTAATGTATCACATCTTTATCAACATCTCCATCCTTTTGAACTATTAATCCTAGATATTTAAAGCACCCACTGTGAAAAATATCTTGATCAGCAACTTAAAGATGGAGTCATCCGTCCTTCTTGCACACTAAATTTAAGCTTCATATACTATGTCTTTGTCCTGCTCAACCTAAAACTCTCCTTTTCTAAAATGTCACGCCAAGATTCAAGTTTCACGTTTACATTCTCGCACATCTCATCGACCAAAATAATATCATCTACAAACATTAAACACAAAGGTATTGCTTATTGTATATGTCTGGCAAGCCCATCTAAGATAAAGGTAAAGAGATAAGTTCTTAAAGTTGACCCTTGATGTAAGCCAACAGTGCTATGGAATTTCTATGTTAATTATCTACATGTCTTCACCCTCGTCATTGAATTTGTATACATATCTTAGATTACGTTAATATATGATATATTTACACCATTCTTTTCTAATACTCTCCATAAGACCTCTTTTGGAACCATATCATAAATCTTCTCAAGATTGATAAATAACATCCAAATCTTATATTTTTCCCAATAGTTGTCAATGAGTCTTCTCGTCTACCTTGTCAACAACAAGATATCATTCAATCATATCATGCAAAATATGTTATGCGTCAAGAAACTCAAAGCACTTTGCACTTCTAATGCATCTCCATACAACAAGCATAACCATTAGGAGTGCAATCTTCAACATTTCTCCTCCAAAACTTCATCACGATGAAAGCATTACACACAACACTAATGTATATAAAATTGAAAACAAAATTGGAACCATCTTTTGTCAATAAGCCTCCGTTTGGCACGGGGGTGCCGTCCGTGAATGTGGTAGTAAAGAATCGTTGTTCATGAATGACCGACCTCACCTAAGGATCTTCATCCACTTTAATGTTCAAAACTAGTTTTCTTTTCTTTGTGACGGTCATAATCATTGTCTTGTCAAACATACATTACAATGGTGTTACTGTCCAAACTCACTGGAGCAAAAACGCAGCACCAAATGGAGTCTAAGCTCAATGATCAACTAGGAAATTGCATAGATGGAACAACATAAATTTGTAAGATTTTTCCCTTCATGAAAGTTGTGATGGATTCTTTGATGTTAGTAGCAATGTAGCATTTATTGTATATAAACATAAGTTCAACAGCGAAGAAGTGGCCTTCAGGTTGTCAGGTTCTCATATTCTATTGCTCTTTAAATCTTTAAGCTCCTTTGTCTAAACTAGTGGGGATGAGAACAGATACTGAGAAATTCAATCTGCAAAAAGCTGAAGGAATGTGAAAATGCCGAATGAGCTAAAGATGATGCAAATACAGAGAAAATAAAGAACAGAACAAACCCTAGGCGAAACAGACGCAGGTGCTCCCTCAGTGCGTACATCGTCACCTACACCTCGGCCACCTCCCTGCTCCACTTCCTCACCGGAGCTACTCGACGGCCCAGGCCTCTTCTCATCCTCTCCCTCCCCATCACTCAAGGAGAAGCACCGAACGCTATCAAAGTGCGGCCTTCTCCGAACTCGCCGCTCCTCCCGCCATTTCTTCGCGCACTGCAAGCAAAGCTTCCTCCACTTCTTCTCCCGCGCGACCCACCTCCTCCCGCCGTCAAACCCTGCGCCGTCGGGCGGAAGCCGGAACCTGAAGCTCAAATTAAGGAAACTGGAGCTCGGTAAAGTCCCCATCGAATTGCTTCAGAGGATTGGTAGAACGCCAACAAACTGAACAAAGGAGACGGTAATGGAGGCAGCTAAAGAAGAATTAGGGCGCTCGGATTCGAGATTCAGGGATTCAAAACCCTAGAGTGAGTCGCCGGAACATGCATTGGAGCCGATGGCGGTGGCGAGGAGAGCGAGTGAGCTCAGTGTGAGGCCTCATTTGGTAACCGTTTTTAGGCCTTTGTTTTTCGGCTTTTTTTTTGAGCCCCACCCGGTTTCATCCCGACTGAAAAATCCGCGGGCCGAAACCCTCGTCATTTCCTGCGTTCTTTCACGTTCCCCCCCCCCTCCCCCGCATCGCCTCGATCGAGGGTTTTCCCCACCGCATCGTCGCCGCCCCGATCTTCTTCCGCAGAACGATCCGCCGCATCCTCGCCACCCCACGACATCGGCTACGCCCCGATCTTCTTCCGCAACGTCGGCTACGACAGCTACGCCCCGATCTTCTTCCGCAGAACGATCCGCTGCGACCTCTCTTGTCGGGTATGTTTCTTCCCCTTCTCTTGTCGATCACTTCTTCCTCCTCTCCTCTCCATCGATATGGTTTCACTGATTTGCAGGATAATCCCTATTTTGCAGCAGTGCTCTCCATCAATCCTCTTCTCTGGTTGATCCACTACTCCTACAAACTTGCAGCAGGCATATAGTTGCTTTTTGTGTTGATTCATTGATCCTTGATTTGTTTTTGATGTGAATGTTTTTGTTAGGTGTGTGTGTATATTATTGTGTATTTTATACTTGTGTAGGTGTGTGAATGTTGATAGTGTGTGTATGTAATTTGTGTGAGTGCATTAATGTGTGTGAGTGTATGCATGTGTATGTGTGTATGCATGTGTGCGGGTGTGTGAGTGTAATGTGTGTGTGTGTGTGTGTAATATGTGTATGTTTGTTTTTTGCGTAATGTGTGTGCGTGAGAGTGTATGGATAGTGTGTGTGTGTGTGTGTGTGTGTATTTTATGCGTGTGAGTGTATGTGTTGATTTTTGAGAAAATATGTGTGTGTGTGTGTTGGACGTGAATGTTTGTGTAAGGTGTGTGTGTATATGATTGTGAATTTTATACTTGTGTAGGTGTGTGTGATTGTTGATAGTGTGTGAATGTAATAATTTTTTTAGGTTCATGTAATGTGTGTGAGTGTATGCATGTGTGGGTGTGTATGTGTGTGTGTGGTGGGGTTTGTGAGTGTAATGCGTGTGTGTGAGAGTGTAATGTGTGTGTGAGAGTGTAATGTGTGTGTGTGTGTGTGTTTGTTTTTGTGTAATGTGCGTGCGTGAGAGTGTATGGATACTGTGTGTGTGTGTATTTA
This sequence comes from Platanthera guangdongensis, assembly GCA_039583875.1. Lineage (NCBI taxonomy): Eukaryota > Viridiplantae > Streptophyta > Magnoliopsida > Asparagales > Orchidaceae > Platanthera > Platanthera guangdongensis. The sequence continues at coordinate 169,925,244 of CM077160.1, read as the reverse complement.
TGTGTGTGATTGTATGTGTTGATTTTTGAGAAAATATGTGTGTGTGTGTGTGTGTGTGTGTGTGCGTGTGTGCGTGTGTGCGTGCGTGCGCGCGCGCGCGCGTGCGCGCGTGCGTGCGTGCGTGCGTGCGTGCGTGCGTGCGTGGGTGTGTGTGTTGGACGTGAATGTTTGTGTAAGGTGTGTGTGTATATGATTGTGTGAGTGTGTGTATGCATGTAATACTTGTGTAGGTGTGATTGTTGATAGTGTGTGAATGTAATGTGTGTGAGTGCATGTAATGTGTGTGTGTGTGTCTATGCATGTATGTGTTGAGTTTTGGGGAATGTTGTGTGTAATGTGTTTGTGAGTGTATGTACTGTGTGTGTGATTTTGGTGGAAATATGTGTGTGTGTGAGGGGGAGTGTAGTTTGTATTTATGTTTGACTTTGTTTCTCTCATTCAGTTTATGCGTTATGGGTAAACATAAAGAAGGCGGTGTTAGTGCAAATTGGGAGGCGGGCGATGTTCTCATTTTTTGTGATTTGTGCTTGAAAAAAATTGAGTTGGGTAATCGCCCAACAACGCACTTTAGCAGGGATGGTTGGTCCAACCTAACCACAGGATTCCTTGCTCGTACGGGAAAGTCTTACGATCGAAATCAAATGAAGAATAAGTGGGATCAACTTAAGAAAGATTGGAAATTATGGCGAGAACTTAAGGGTCGTGAGACAGGTCTGGGATGGGATCCAATCCGCAAGACAATTGCTGCTTCAGAAGATTGGTGGACTGAACGCCTCAAGGTACGGATTTAAATTTTAAATCTCTTGTTGTAATTACTGTACATTAGATTATTCAAATGATGGTTTTTTTCATCGCAGGTGCTTCCAAGTGCTAGGTCATAATGTACCCATGCAAACTGCAGGCGAACGATTCCAACACTCCACAGAAACTATTAGCAGGTTTTTCTCAAAAGGAATCACTGTTATTAAGAGGTTATCTTCAGATGTCATTATGCCGGTAGATCATCTTTTTAGGGATATTCCCCCCCCCCCCCAATTCTGAATGATTCTCAATACATGTCGTTCTTTAAAGACTGTATTGGGGCTATTGATGGGACACATGTTTATGCTCGTGTTCCTGCTGATCAACAAGTTTCGTACATTGGCCGTCATGGGACAACAACACAGAATGTTATGGCGATTTGTGATTTCAATATGTGTTTCACATTCGTACTTGCGGGTTGGGAAGGATCTACTCATGACAGCCGTATTTTTCACCGTGCCCTTATGGATCCAAGTTATAATTTTCCGTATCCTCCACCAGGTCAGACTTGTATTTCTTAAGATTTCAGTAGTTTTTAATTACTTTGTTTGTCATAAATTAAATTTAAAATTTGTAGACAAATATTATGTTGTTGATGCGGGATACCCTCTCCAACGTGGTTTCTTGAAACCATATTCAGGCACACGATATCATTTACCAGATTTCAGAAGGGGCAGCATGCCTATATAAGGACGCCGGGAAATATTCAATGGGGCACACTCATCCTTACGAAGTGTTATAGAACGGTCATTCGGATTTTGGAAAAAGAAATGGAAGATACTTAGGGATATGCTGTCATATAGTTTGGCAAAGCAAAGATACATTGTAATTGCAACAATGACTTTGCACAATTATATTCGCAGGCACCCATCCCGCTCAGACAGTCATTTTCAGGCTTGTGATCTTGATGAGCTTTTCATTTACCCAGTGGGCCGTCAAAGAAGATCGGGGCAAAATGATGAAAGCTCGGGTGGAGATCATGTTAGAGGAATTCGAGTTGGAGTTGAGGAGATGTCGGCGATGCGTGACTCGATTGTCGAGCAACTACATGGTCCTTGAACGTATTTGATGTATCTGCGTATTCAACATATGTATTCCATGTTTTGGATATTTTGATATTCACATGTAATTGAATGTTTAGATGTTTGTATGAATGTTGTGTTGCTGCATACATTGTGACGTACTTATATTTTCTGCAATTTATATAGAACAAAAAAAAAATTTGTATAATTTTTTTAATAAAACGTCACCGTTGTATTGTCAAATGGTTCTCTGTTTTGAACAGCTCTGCAAACACAGACTACCCAAACAAATCTCCATTTCCACCAACCAGTTTCTAACAGCTCAATTTACAAACCTCCATTTACAACAACTCCTTTACAACCGCAACCGCTAAACCAAATGAAGCCAAAAACGATTCATTAGCAATTTGAAATCTCAATTATCTGCCAGGTGGCATGTCGTAAGTGATCAGCGTAGAAAATCGGCCATCTGATGCTCGTCGGACAGAAAGCAATTCGACGACAAGAGTATCCGATCATTCCACGTCATTATGGATATTTGTACACAGATTAGTATCACCAATTTAAGTGAAAAATAGGGCCGGGATATTTAAGAGCGTGGCCCAGGCCCCTAAACCCAGCTTTCACTAAATCTGGCTCTCCTTCAAACCGAGGGCCTGCGAAAGCATGAATATACAATTGGGCCTTGGCTAAACCTAAGATTTATGCTTCATTTGGGGGGACTTATTTTTACCGATCAAGCGATTATAACAACATGAATATGAAAATAAGCCACCCCCACCCCCCACCCAACGGAGCCTACGCTAAGGCTCTGTTTGGCATGGTGGTGACAGTCATAAACACATGGGTTAAAACGTCATTCGCTAAAAGATAACCTAAAAATATATCATCAATTCGAACTATCACTACCGTGCCAAGCCTTAAGATTTACAATTTAGGCTGCGTTTGACGCGGCTTATTTGCTCTAGTGAGATTGGACAAAAATGTCATTGTCATGTCAATATCTTATGTCTCAGACTAGTTTCTTTTTTGTAAAATGTCATAACAAACATACATTCTATAACAATGATATTTTTGGCCAATCTCATCGGATCAAATATGTTGTGATATTCAAAATTAGGAATTGACTTAAGGTCTATAATTTATGAATTGACTTAGCAAAATTTTATATTTAAAATTATTTTATAATTTGTAATTTATAATATTTAATACTTTTATTTAATTCAAAGCAGGCCTGCAAGCAGGGCCCTAGGCCTGTCAACCTGGATCCTCTGGAGTTCGTGCAGGAACTCCAGGGTGGAGTTCGCATTAAATAAGAGTGGGACCAGGTGGAGTTCCGTATGAGGGTATTATGAGATTGTTGATGGTTGTTTGAGCTACAAATCGCTACCGTTGATTGATGAACTCTACTCTGGAGTTCCCGCACGAACTCCAAAGGATTCAGATTCTAGGTATGGTCAGTGCCTAAACGAGGAGTGCCCCTAAATAGGGTTTTTTGAGTTCAACCAAAATGTTGTACCAACAGTTTAAAATACAAGTAGCAGTAAATCAAACTAATATATGCAATATGCATTATATATAAAGGAAAAAAATACAAAATATTCAACTTTTTAAATTTTTTTCTTTATTATAATTTTTACAATTTTTATAAATAAATATAATTTAAGTGTTTTATTTAATTTTTAAAAGTATGTATTTATTCCATCAATTTTTATTAACTTTTACATTTTATGAGACGATCTTATGATGAAAGATCAGCATTGTTAAGATTGAGGCAGTGGTGAATCCTGAAAATTAATAATGAATATACACAAATTAATAATGGAAGTGCACAATTTTTTTTTGAATGCGTCACTGGATTCTTAAAATTTTAACATGAGGGCACAGACATCAACTTCCTTAAAAAAATTGAGCGTTTTCATTTTTTCTGGGTTGTTTCTCATTCATCTGACCACCGTTTTTGACGTATAAATAGTCAAAATTTATTGATTCAACGAGAAAAACACAAATACACTAACAATTTTAAAAAATAATGGGAGATTAGTGTCCCTCAAGAGCCCCTCTGAATCCTCCCCCGGAGAGAGGAAAGTTACTCAACCACTTGTCATCCTTATAGAAACAAAGTGTTAGCCTTGATGGAAGGAGAACGACCATAGTGATGATGAATGTTCTAAAATAATTCTAACACAAAGAAAATTATACGCAACGAGCTAGAGTGAGAGAGTCCTTAAAATTCTTAAGAATGAAATTTTAATCATTATTCAAAGAAATTTTCATAATTATAAAAATGAGCATTTCCTATGAAAATTGCTTGTGGTCGTTCCATTCGTTTGGGTGAAATTAGAAACCTATTTTAGAATTGAATGCCATTTTCAATAAAATTTAACCTTGAAATCTATTTTTGAATTCTCAATCGCGCACAACTGAACAGAGCTTTAGGCTCTGTTTGGCGTCGCGTCTGGACAACAGCACACCGCCGATTTGGGATAATCCACGCCAAACGAAAAAATGACGCCCGATTCTCCCACCGCCCCTGCCCTTGAATCGTGAAAAACAGGCGATCGTCAATCGTGATTATTCCTCACGATTTCAGATCGTGGATAGCCGCGATTAGCCCTAATTCTCTCCTCTTCCAGCGGCGAAGCCCGTAGCGGCGCATTCCGGCGAAACAGAGCCTTCGTTCTGGCGGATTTCCAACCGGCGACCTTGCGATTACCCCTGCTTCACTCCTCTTCTTCCTCCGACAGTCTTGCGGGCCTCTTCCAGCGTTTTTTGACCGGCGACCTTGCGATCCTCTTCCAGGGGATTTCCAACCGGCGACCTTGCGATTAGCGGTTCTTCTTCCAGCTATTAGCGGTTCTTGTTCCAGCTACGCAAACACACAGTTGAGGTAATGCATGAACCAGGTTCCTCTTCCAGATTTGCGATAATCTTGCTGCCATGTTCTTCCATAGTTGATGAATATTCTGCCGTAATCCTGGTTATTGTTTCCTCCAGAAATTTCGCAGATGTTTAGGCTCTGTTTTGTGCCCAATTTCTGGATTATTTTGCCCTAGGCTCGGTTTCCTGTCCGATTTCTGGATTCCCCAGTTGAGGTAATGCATGAAATTGTTTTTTTTGCTATTTTTTTCTTTGATTTTTGCTTGAGTTTTGATTCAATAGTGATTGATTTGTACTGAGTAGTGTTTGAGAAATGCATGAGTAATGTTTTATACTTGAGGTATTGCATGAATTGTGGTGCTTATGTGGCTATGCAAACACACACGAAAGAACCCTATAATGTACATTTCAAGCACACTAGATAGTATTTTTTGATTTTTTATTTTGAATTGACGTTTATTATTGGTCCCGTAGATGGCCATATTAAAAGACGGTGGAATATTAGCCAATTGGGACTTGGGAGTCATCCCATGTTCAGTTATTCTGCGATCTCTGTATCTGAGAGATTGATTTAGGGAATAGACCAACCACTCATTTCAATAAAGAGGGTTGGACCAACTTAATGTAAAACTTCAAGTAACGAACCGGTATAGAGTACAGTCGTGCGCAAGTGAAAAACAAGTGGGATCAACTGAAACGAGATTGGAAATTGTGGCGCGAACTAAAAAGAGGCGAGACAGGGCTTGGTTGGAATCATACTAAACGAACAATAGATGCTTCCGATGAATGGTGGAAGGAAAGACTTCAGGTTAGATATTATGAATCTTTTCTACTGTTTATGTAAGTACTATTTTATATGTCTTAATTATTTTTTGCAATTTTGTAGATGATCTCTACTGCGAAAAAATTCCGGTCTGCTGGAATCTTACCAGAGCTTGAAGAGAAATTAGATAAAATGTTCAGCTTAGTTGTTGCTACAGGAGATTATGTATGGATGCCTTCGTCTGGAGAGTTGCCTTGTCTTTTCTTGCAGCCTGACACCTTATCAGGAGATGATGAGCAAGCATAGGAACAGAACAACCCAGAAGCTTTTGCAAGTGATGATATTGGCTCAGCTACACCAGGACAAACTTCCCATAGCAGAGGTGTTTCAAAAAGAAAACGAAAGGGAAAGAAGTTGGATATGGGTGTAAAGAAGGCTATGCTCTCACATGTTGAGAAGTTGTGCAACTCTTCAGATGTTTTGTTGCAGCGTGTTGTAGCACCTGTTGTTCCACCTAGCGTATACCTACTGCGAGAGGCTATTCAGGAACTTGAGAAATATCAAAAAATTTTTGAGGATAGACGATTGTATCATTTTGCTACAGTCCATTTCCAAATACCGGTGAATCGAGTGACCTTCCTGAGTATACCAGAGGATAGGCGGGTGGAGCGTGTTGCAGCACCTGTTGGAGGAGAATTTTCTTTTCATTTTGCTACAACCCGTTTCTCCGCTAAAGCTGAATATAAGATCATGACACAAATCAACTCTAAGATGGTATGACTCAGCTTTTTCCATATGGAATTGGGAATTCAGACGACACAAACAACTTTCTAATGTGACAACAAAGCTACAATTCACATGGTTGAAAAGAAAATTCTCCTCCAACATGTACTATCTACAAAACAATTAGTGGACATTCTTACAGAGCCTCTACCCAAAATCCCTTTGCATGTTTTGCATGAAAGTTAGGCATGATCAATATATATGCTCCAGCTTTGGGAAAGTGTTGAAGACCAATGAAAAAGGCTCATCCTGAAGGCGCACTAAGATTTCATTCTTGTATAAAGATTTGTCCCGCATTGTCTATGATAGTTTATGTTCACACTTTGTATTTGTGTCCATGTACTCTCCTCAATAAAGGATATGAAAATACAGTTTCTACGAGACTACGAGTCTGTTTGCCACGCGATGGTGGTGGTGAACGTGGTGGTCGTTAGTGAACGCCCGACCTCACCTAAGGAAGGTTCTGTGCGGCGCTGCGGTAGCGGTCGTGAACACGGTGGTTATGAACCATCATTCGTGAACGTCCGACTTCACCTAAGTAACTTCATTTACTTTTTATGTTCAAAACTAGTCTTCTTTTCTTGGTGGCGGTCACAACTGCTATAATGTTAAACATATATTTTATGATGGTGGAGTTTTTCTCCGAACTCACCAAAGCAAATTGAGCCCTGCCAAACTCACCCGAGCAAATAAGTCGAACTCCATCCACTTTTATGTTCAAAATTAGTTTCTGTTTCTTGGTTGCAGTCATGACTCATGACCGTGTCAAACGCATAGCCAAACGGACCCTGCAACTACCAATTTTCATCCAACTTATATTCAACTCGGACTAGGGGCAAAAAAATCCAACTGCATAATAAATTTGATTTTGCATTCAATCGTTCCGAGCCGATCTAAAAATCTTAAAACAAGAGGAGAATATTGTTATAATCATTTCATCAGTTTTGTATGGATGAACTGATAAATAATCAGGAGAGTCCGAAAAAAAGTCAGATCGAAGAGGCAAAGGCCACTGGGTACCTTTGGTTGAGCCAGTGATAAGCACATTATATGGAGGAACCATTGGCTCCATCTTCTCCGGTGGCAGTTCTGCCCTGATTGCTCTCAAAATCCAGCTCTCGTGATTAGAACTCCGGCGGTAGGACACTTCGGAGAGGCATGTGGCCCGGTCACCGGAGTCCAAGCCGGAGAACGACGGAAACAGCGAGGCATGAGTGGTCTTGACTCGTGTGAAGCCTCTGCGAAGGGAGAGAGAGAAAGTGGGTGCGGGAAACGAAGCCGAAGCCATTGGTGACGAGGTTTTGTGTATAAGGAGCAATGAGCCAGATGAAACCTGATGGGCGCGGGCATTGCCAAGCCTAGGGTTGAGTGTATCAAGCATACTCAACCTCTCAGCTTACTCGTTGAGTGTTTCAAACACACTCAACATTTCTGTACCTAACTTTCAGATCATTCAACGCCTAGACTCTTGACGAATTTCCCTTGGGTTCTCTATGCCATACCCGACGAATTTACCTGGATTAACTTATCATACTCGACGAATCTAGACAGGCTATTGCACTTATACTCGCTGAATTTGCCTAGGGATACCCGACGAATTTACCTATCATAAACCAGGAATTCTTCCTATACTTACCACCGAACCCTAGAAGAAATGAAATAAATGAAAAGCAAGAAACCAAAAGCAAGGGGAAGATCACCACTTGTCTCGATCCGGACAAAATCCGGCCACACGGTGCTTCCCTTCGAGGATCTGGCCGCAAGAATTCGTGGGCAACAATTCCTAAAACTTTTCACGACAAAAGTGGGTCAAGGTGAGAAACCCTAACGTCAAAAGTTTACAAAATCAAAATTACCTACCACCAACGCGTACATCTCGGCGAGAGCTTTCCGGATCTACTCTCTGACGACGATTTCGTGCACCGAAGCACCTACAGTGGTGGCCGAAAGCCTAGCAAAACCCACCGCTTTCTCTTCCGTGTTTTCTATCTGATAGCTTATGCAAGAAGAGGAATAGTACTCGATTATAATATCTGATATGATATTATATACTATCATATCAACATATTATATATTATCATATTATATTATTATGTGATATAATATGATAATATATAATATGTTGAAAATAACAGAGCTGTACTTGGATGAGGTTATCAGTCTACATGAAGTGCCGGTAAGTATTGTGATGGATTGAGACTGTAGGTTTACGTCTCGTTTTTGGAAAAAATTGCAGGAAGTGTTAGGTACTGATCTAAGGTATTCCACTGCTTATCACTCGTAGACCAATGGTCAGACAGAGAGAGTAAACCAGATTGTGAAGGATATGATCAGATGTTATATTTTGGACCACGGGGGAGCGTGGGATGAGCGACTCAGATTGATGAAGTTTGTTTGTAATAACAGTTATCAAGAGAGCTTACAGATGACCCTGTTTGAGGCTTTGTATGGGAGACATTGCAGAACTCCTTTGTTTTGGGCCGAAGTTGCTAAGCTACAGTACCGTATGACCCTGCGTGAGCTGGAAGAGTTACATACCCAGTTAGATGAGTTGTTGCAGTCTGGTTTCAAGGAAAAGATATTTTTGGTGAAATATTCAGGTACCGTTTGGCATGGCGGTAGCAGCTGTAAATGTGAAAATTTTTCGTGCTCATTTTAAGTACTCATATGGCTATGTTTTGAGGTGAAAATACAACTGTTAAAAAATCCCTTCTTTGAACTACCCGTTGTGAACACGATGATTATGACAGTGGTTTGTGAATGTCGGAACTCACCAGAGGAAATGTGTAAATTACATAATGTATTTAATGTGTCCTATCTGGGGAGAGGAATCAGATATCTCAGTCAGGTGTTCAGTGTTGGAGATGCACCAATCGAAATAATTCTTAATATCAGTAAGAAACTGTCAGGATAGTGGACTTGAGGATTCAGAACCTCAGAAGCAGAGAGATCCATTTTGTAAAAGTCTTTTAGATGAATTGTAGTCGACCAGAGCATACTTGGAAAAGAGAAGATGAACTTCAAAGCAATGAAAAATATGTCTTCCTTTTGACTCATGTATGATTGTAATTTTTGAGGATAAAAATTTTATTATGATGAGAGACTTGTAACATCCCCAAAACTAACGTGTCGCATTCTTTTAATCGCAGGATCTGATCACGTATAAGAATGATCGGCAGCTTCAACGAATCACGGTATTTATACTTGTTAGTGTTATAATTCTCGCCAAATCGTCATTTTTATTAATGTAATTTATTAAGAGATTTAATTCCGTGAATGTTTAGAATGCGCGAGAATGGAAAACACTTAAGTAATAAATTTCATTTGAAGCAGTGACATTTGTAATTTAGAGGGAATCATACTTTACTCCTCCAGCCGTAAGTTATGAACTGAGAGCAAAGTCTCACCCCCCCCCCCCCCCCCCCCACGCCACGATCATATTGGTAACCGCACACCCTCCCCTCCCGTCGTCTAGAGTGAGAGCTCGTTAGGGTTTCAATTTCAATTCAATGAGGACATTGATCACTTATATCCCTGTCAGCGTGCGTAGTCGAAGTCGGCGGCTCTTCTTGGTTCGCTAGTGGTTTCTGTGGGTGCTCCTCCCTTCTTTCTTAGTCGTCAAACGTTGTTATCTCGCTAGAGATGCCAGACGACTCATCCTTAAATTCTAGGAATTGATTTTGACCTCCCTGGTGTCAATTGGAAGTGACGATGTCCCTACAGGAGCCTTCTTCTGACGTCGTGAGTCTCACCAATACAGATCTCACTTGTTCTTCTGTGTGTGGTTATTCTCAATCCCAGCCCAACCCCTCCCATGACAGATCTGACCCTCAGTTGACCATCTTCCTTCGTTTGCTTCAGGTAAATAGCATGGTATTTCTATTTCAATGGTTCTATGAATTCTTCTCCCTCATATCTCAATTTCAGTAATTAGGTTTGATGATTTTTCACTCATAAGATATCTCTTTGCATCAACACCCTACTTGGGAGCCGACCTTTCCTGTACAAATCAACTTTATGCAACAACCTTCTTCAGGTACCATCGAGTCCTCAAAATTTTAGATCTTACCCCATATTATTGTCATTTAGAAGTTTCAATATATCCTATCATAAACCGTGAAATTGGTGTGACAATCATGGTTGTATCAACCGTCTTCGTGCAATTTAAGGGCCACTAATTTCATTCCAAGATTTGAAACCCTCTACTAATAGAGAAGTGGTAAACCTCCTCTCTCCTTAGTACTAATTTAGTATTCCTTCAATATTAGGAAAAATGAGTGCATGTTGGACTTATCCTTTTATGGTTCTTGAGGAGACTTGAGGAAGGGAGCCATGTTGACATTCAAAGAACAATTTGTTCCTTCAGGATATTTTGTAAGGAAACATGCCTCCTCACTGTGCTTACGAGCGTAGCAATCTCAAAGTAAGAAATTTGACTCCTCTTGCCTAGACATATCACTTATATATGCATTAACTAAGTTATTTAAGAATTCTCATATAATTTAAAGATTCAATTCCTAATTGGAAGATAGTAAAATAAATAAATTACATCGGATTACCTGGAAATCAATGAACGCATAACTTTGTAAAGCATAATAAAGTCCAATAATTTAGCATGATGCAAAATACACAGTATAATACGATTACTTACAAGCACAGTAAGAACAAATTCAATCAAGAATGTAAATATACTCAGACGAAGAAATAAAGCATTAATTTTCATATCAGTGACTTCATTATCGTATGACCTCCAGTTAGTTTGAGCCTCAAACGTGGGGTACTTGGAGATTTTTCAGATGTGAGTCAGTACTCCACTCAGGGAGAACCCCAGTTCACAGTATTTTAGGGTCTCCATTTGGGCACTATAAACAGATTAAGTATGATAAACTATAAAAATAAAATCTTGCAATCCACATGAGCCTCAGACGTGGGGTCGTTAGCCACCGTTCCAGATTTTGAAATTTTCAGTTACGAGTTCGTGTTTCACTCAGGGAGCACTTCAGTTCAAGGCATCATTGGGTCGTCATGTGGGGCCCCACAATCAGAATAAGTGCAATAAATCATAACACATAAAATTTGATTACCCAATCTTTAGAAAATTAAGGATACCAAAACTCAGCACAGATAAGAACTCAGATAATAAGACAGAATTCATAATGTATCAATAGAGAAAACAACATATAAGACTACTGACAAATAATTCAAAAACATACATTAATAATCAAAGGCTCCTATTTTTTATATATAAACTATTTCTGTATTTTTAACATTACTGGGAGTAGTATTTATTACTCACTAGTTGTGTTGACCCGTCTTCGGACATCTTCTGTCATGAGTCACCAGTGAGGAGCTACGCTTACAATAAGTGTCGCGACTCTTCACTTTAGGTTGTCTTTTCTTTCAGATGTATTTTAGTTCAGTAGTTGTACTTGTTATTTGGACTTCATGTATTGAAATTGTTTAATGTTTTCAATGTAACAGACATTATGTAAGTTTTCAATGACTCGGATTTTACAGTTCTTTCCTTTATTAGTTGGCGCTGTGAAAAAAAGTTGAGGTACCCTTATTTACCCTTAACTGTTTATCTTATTTACGCTGCAAGATTATTTCAGTATTTTTAATTATATTTGTTATGTATCAGTTTTATTATCTTTACTTAGTTTGCTTTTTATCACAGGGCCCGACCGAAGAGCTGGTTTGTTGTTAAACTAGGTTGGGGTGTTACAATTAGCAAGACAATAAATCACTACTAGCACACCAATTGGGGGGAAGGCTTAGGGAAAGTGAATAGAAGCTTTCTCTCCACTGAAAGTTGATCGAAAGAGAGGGTGAATGGCGAGTAAGAAAGGCATTGCGGCTTTCCAGAAGCCCTAGATGAGAGCGACGTCTGTGCTGGAGTTTGTTGTGTGGGATTTTGATAATCAGCGGGCTAAGGATTTTAATATAAGTCGGTCCAATCCTCTCAATCCACCGCTCCCACTGCTTAAAACCACCGCACAAGCCTTAAAATGTTAATTTAAACCAAATTTTAGGTTTTTTTGTATAATTCTTAAAACAAGAAGTTTTTTTTTCTATCCACACAACATTTCAGCTATTCGCACATCAATACATTTAATTATTATCATTTAGATCTTAAATATATTTGTATACGCTTAAACACATTTGTATACACAATAATTGTAATAAAATTTATGCGTTAAACATCGTTACGACGACATTTCATGAATATTTCTTCTTCATTTTTCTCCGCTCCGTGCCTATAAATAGGACCCCTCTGTCGCATCAACAGTACCAAGTGAACTGTAAGTCAGCTCGCGAAAAGTTATTGCGGTTAGGGTTTTCTATCCGCACAGTTTGAAAATGTTTAACCAGTTTGTGTTGTGCAGGTTGTGCAGATAGCTCTGAAGAGCCAGGAGTTTGTTTTTGACTGAGCGCGGTCTCTGCGGATAACAACCAGCAAATTTCAGCAGGTCGCGGCTTGCGACTAAGCGGTTTCTCTTCTGTAACTTCTTCCATGTTCAAATAAGATGTCCGCCTCTAGGCGGCTTGTTCAGTTCGGTGGAAGCAGTCCGTGTGTTCTGCCGGCTAGGCGACCTCGCGGTCAGGCAGCTTGCAGTTCAGGGGCTAGAGTTCTTCAACAGCACTGGAATAACGGATAGTCTGCACGGCTTTTTGCGGTCTTGCGACCAGGCGGCTTCAGCGGACTCCTTTAGCGGTTACTCCTTGAAGCCGCGCGGTTTGTTTCTCAGTTTGTAATTTTCTTGCTCCATCGGATACATTGGTAGTCATGTCTCGTCATGTATGGCTCGATGTATAAAGAGATTTTTTGATTAGTAAAAGACTTGCTCTTCTTATTATTTTGGCTTGCTTGGGCTCAGTGTGGTTGAATGTTCCTGCGCCTAGTGTCTCGTTTTCTGCTATCACAAATTTTTTCCTGGTATCAGAGGGATCAGAGGCTTAACAGTGATCAACCGTCAGTTTGCTTCTGAGAGTCTAAGCTTCCAAGGTGACTGCAATGAAAGGTAGTTTTAGAAGAGGTCTTGGAATTGAGCTCTTTACAACGACTAACTTCAAAAAGTGGAAGTCGTTTATGGAGAGTTTTCTTCTGGACGAGGACTATTGGGTGGTCGTCTGTGGAGAAGAAAGGCAGGAGGTTACTGTTGTTACTAGTGTTGAAGCGATGAGAGCTTAGAGAAAGACTAACGCGAAAGCAGAGTTTGTTCTCAAGCAGGCTATCTCATCAGAACTCTTTGACCACATCATCGGATGTCGGTCTACTGCGAAAATTTGGACTTCCTTTGATGTGCTGTTTAATAGAAAGAATGTAGCATGACTACAGTTTTTGGAGAATTAGTTAGCATGGGCCACTCAAGGTGATCTGTCCATCTCGATGTTCTTCTTGAAAATGAAGAACTTGTGCGTTGAGATTTCAGCGCTGGACCCTGATGGGCCTATTTCTGAGGTAAAGCTGAAGAGGCGCATAATCCACAGCTTGCGGAAGGAGTATGTGGCATTTGTCACTTCAGTTCAAGGCTGGGACACTCAGCCATCCTTGCTAGAGCTGGAGAACCTGCTGACATCGCAGGAGAGCTTGGCAAGGCAGATGGCTGGAGTCACTGTCTCTGAAGGAGGCAGTGAGTCGCTTTTTTCAGGGAAGAACAAGAGATGGGAGAAGAAGAAGTCTGATGCTGGTGAGAAACCTTCTACTTTATATCTGAAAGATAAGTCAAAAGCTTTCTAATTGTTTGTGGAGTTCAAGGAGATGGTGGAGGGCCGGCTTGGCCTGCAGGTCAAGAAGTTGAGAACAGACAATGAAGGTGAGTTTGTTTCAACTGAGTTCTCAAATTTTTGCAGGAAGCATGACATTCAAAGGGAGCTCACTTGTGCTCATACTCCACAATAAAACGGTGTAGCAGAGCGGAAGATCAGTCATCTGATGGAAATATATAAGTGTTGGCTTCATGCTAATGTCATTCCAAGGTCCTTCTGGGCGGAGGGAATGGTCTGCGCCACCTATGTCATCAATTGAATGTCTTTGAGTCCGATCAACATGAAATCTCCTTATGAGATGATGTTCAAGGAGAAGCCTGGAGTTGGACACCTTCGGGTGTTTGGATCTACCTGCTATTTTCACATCCCAGATGCTCTAAGGACAAAGTTGGATGCACGGGCAAGAAAGTTTGTCTTTGTAGGCTATGATGAGCGGAAGAAGGGGTGTAAATGTATGGACCCTGTAACAAACAAGTTCGTGGTTTTGAGAGACGTGGTCTTCGATGAGCTGACGTCATATGGAGGTGGCTCCTCTGTGGAGCTGCAGGAAAGCAGGTCAAATGGCGAGCAGGGGGAGGCTGCTAAGGATCTTTTGTTGGGGTTGCCTGTGTCACCAGGCGCTCCATGTGTTTCTAGCTCCCGGGAAGAGGATTCTGGTTTAGGAAGCAGGGGGGAGCATTGCTCCAAGTCTGTCTGGGAACGGAGCTAGTTTAGAAGAAGCAAATGAGGTGGTTAGCAAAGGTCAGACCCTTCGGAGATCGAAGACGATCATCAAACCACAGGCTCGGTATAGCGAAGAAAATATAGTGAGCTTGGTCTCTTGTTTCTTCGCAAGCCCTCTGGATGAGTGAGAGCCTTCAAGATTTGAAGATGATGTCAGGGTCAAGGAGTGGGAAGATGTCTTGGATGAGTAGATGACTGCCATCACGAAGAATGAGACTTGGGACCTTGTGCCCAAGGTCGATGACATTACTTATGTGACATGCATATGGGTCTACCAGATGAAGAAGAAGGCGGATGGAAGTATCGAGCGGTACAAGGCTCGCCTTGTAGCTCGAGATTTTTCTCAGCAGTATGGAGAAGACTATGAAGAGACGTTCAGTCCTGTAGCGAAGATAACTTTAGTTCGGGTGGTGATGGCTTTGGCGGCTTGTCAGGGCTGGAAGATGTGGCAGTTAGACGTAAATAATGATTTTCTTTACTGGGAGATCAATAAAGACATCTTCATGGTTCAGTCACCTGAATACCTGTCTGAAGACCATCCAGGATACATCTGCAAGCTCAGGAAGGCTCTTTACGGCTTGAAACAAGCTCTGCGGGCATGGTATGGGAAGATCGTAGAATATCTCCAATTATGCGGTTATTTTGACTCTGATTCGAATTCAAACTTGTTTGTCAAGAAGAAGGGGGAGCTTCAGGTCTTGGTGCTGTTGTATGTGGATGATATGATCGTCACGGGTAACTCCGAGGAGGAGGTGTCTAGGCTTAGGGCAGAGCTAGCCATTCGATTCGATATGAAGGACTTGGGTGAGGTCCACCACTTCCTTGGACTCAAGGTGGAGAGGAAAGAGAAAGACATACTTATTTCCCAAAAGATCTATGCGGATCGGATCGTTCAGCGATTCGGCATGCGGGAAGGGAATAATTGCTCTACTCCTCTTGAGGTTGGCAACAAGCTTCGAAGAGATGAGGGGAGGATACTTCCAGATCCTCTGGTGTTCTGTGCTCTGGTGGAGAGCCTTATCTATTTGACGATTACGAGGCCAGATATTACATACATTGTAGGCTGAGTAAGTTGATATATGGCAGAACCTAGGAAGCCTCATTTGATGGAGGCAAGGAGCATTCTGAAGTATGTGAAGACCACCTCTGACATGGGTCTCCTTTATGGGAGAGACACGGGTTTCAACCTACATGGTTATACGGATGCTAATTATGGGGGAGATTCAGATGACCGGAAGTCAACCTCAGGTTATGTCTTTACATGTGGATCAGCAGGGATTTCTTTGTGCAGTAAGAAGCAAGATTCAGTGTCCGTCTCTACTACGGAAGCGGAATACAAGGCTTCGGCCATGATAGCTCGGGAAGTCATCTGACTTAGGAGACTAGTAGAGGACGTCCATGAAGAAGTGTGCGGGCCTACTCTGCTACGCGGTGATAATGAGAGTGCCCTAAAACTGTTTACTAATCCAGTTTGTCATGTGCGGACAAAGCACATTGCGATTGAACATCATTTCATTCGAGAGAAGGTGTTGGAGGGATCTCCGGTGGTTGGACATGTGCAGAGCGAGGATAACATCACGGACATCTTCATGAAGCCGTTATCGAATGAGCTATTTAATCAGTTATGAGAATTGCTAGGGTTGGTCTCCACTTCCCAGTTAAAGGGTGACTGTTGAATTTTTTGAAGTGGAAGTGGGTGACCTGGGCGGTCTGTCATGGCGGCTTGTGTGGATAGAGAGTGGCGGCCTGACAGGTCGAACTTGTTGTTACTGGTGGTTTTGGTGGTCAGACCGGGCGGTCTGAGAGGATAGAGTTGGCGACTTGTTAGGTTGGACAATGTTCTACGACTTGGTTCCCAGGTTATTTCTGGCAGACCAGCTGGTTATCCGCTCAGCAGTCGGATTGAGCAGCTGGCTCTGGAGTTCGTCGGTCTTGTGCGGACTGGTGTTGTATCCGTTGGTGCTGTGTTCGCACCAGGGATGTCTGGTGGTGTGAACTTGGTCTAAATTTGGACCAAGTCCAGGTCAGCATAAATCCGGAGGTCGTGCGACCTGCGCGGGTTGGTTTCTTCATCCGCCTAGCTCGGCAGCAGCTGCCTTATGCGACTTGACTGCGAGTTCGCTTTCTACAGTCTGGAGCTTTGTCCGTAAGTGGGCGGACTGGGGTGGTACTCTGTGAGTCTGCCTGGTTGGTGTCCTAGTTTGGCTAGGCTTGGCTGTCTCTCTCATGGCAAAGTCGCAGCAAATTGGTGTGTATCCGCAACTTTTGCGGATACACTTGTTCGCACTGGATAGGGCGGTTAACCTATTGTCTAGGGCGGTGATCACACTCCTCTCCGCGCCTATAATTAGGACCCCCCTGTCACATCAACGGTACCGAGTGAACAGTAAGTCAGCTCACGAAAAGTTGTTGTGGTTAGGATTTTCTATCATCGCGATTTGAAAAGGTTTGACCGGTTTGTGTTGTGCAAGTTGTTCGGATAGCTTTGAGGAGTCAAGAGTTTGGTTCTGACTGAGTGCGGACTCTGCAGATAACAACCAGCTGTTTTCAGCAGATCGCAGCTTGCGACTAAGCGGTTTCTCTTCTGCAGCTTCTTCCCTATTCAAATAAGCTGTCAGCCTCTGGTCGACTTGTTCAGTTCGGTGACAGCAATCCGCGTGTTCTGGCGGCTAGGCGACCTCGCGGTCAGGCGGTCTGCAGTTCAGCAGCTAGAGTTCTTCAGCAGCACTGGAATAATGGATAGTCTACGCGGCTTATTGCGGTCTTGCGATCAGGGGCTTCAGCAGACTCCTTCAGTGGTTAGCAGCAGAGCCAACGGTTACTCCTTGAGGCCGCGCGGTTTGTTTCTCAGTTTGTAATTTTCTTGCTCTATCGGATACATTGGCAATCATGTCTCGCCATGTATGTCTCGCTGTGTAAAAAGATTTTTTGATTAGTACAAGACTCTTGCTCTTCTTGTTGTTTTGGCTTACTTGGGCTCAGTGCGGTTGAGTGTTCCTGCGTCTGGTGTCCCGTTTTCCGCTATCATAATTTTTTTCATCAACCATTAAACAAAATAAGTCGGAAATATCTAAAATGGAAAATCAAAATTGCCCGAACTTGATGTGAGTCTCCTTCGTGAGCTTGCCACAGTGACCAGACTTGTGACCAAGCATGCTCGTGCATCAAAGCCCATCGTGAATCTCATTCCCTTGCGACCAACCCAAGTAGGTTGGGGCCACTGGTGCGGTGGCCACCGCAACATTCCAAGAGATGGCGAGTCACTACGTCGCTTTCTTCTACAAATAAGCGGGCTCGTTCGACGCCAGCAGCGCAAAATCTTCCTTTCGAAGAAGCCGGCCCTAGCGGAGCTTTAGACCTATCTGGTCTCCTTCCTAATATATACTACTACTTCATTCACATTGAGATATTCAAAGAGATGTGTGATTCTTTTTGTCACATTTTATTTATTTATTTATTTATAATAATTATTATTATATGATAAACGAAGCTTGCAAGCAATTTCAAAGATTCAAGCCCCTTATGTTTGGCTAGGTATTGCTTGGCCTAATGAGTAATGGCTTATATATTCAAGCTTCACAAAAAATAAATATTTTATTAATGCTATTATTTCATTTAAATTTTTGTTATTAATATTAAAATGATATATTATCCCTTAAAATGTTATTAAATTGTAAAGTTTTTGTCACTTTATTGAATAAAAGCAACATGAAAAACAAATGAAATAGGGATCTATTTGGCGCAGTGTTTTTGCTCTAGTGAGTTTGAAAACAAAAACTTCATGTTCATAGAATGTATGTTTGACATAACGGTTACAACAGTCACCAAGAAAAGATTACTGGTTTTGAACATAAAAGGTGATGCAGTTTCTTACATGCGGTTAGGCGTTCAGGAGCCACTGTTCTTTTCACCCTTTCTCGACAGAGTTTGGGCCCGTTAGTTTGATCTGCAAAGCAGCTGCGCCCCGCCGATTTCCCAAAATCCATGCCAAACGTTGTATTTATCAACCAACGTTACATCAACAGACGCTCTAAAATCACAGGAAAGCGCAATTTTCAGTCGCGGTTTCGAAACCACGACAGTAAAATCATGTTGAAAGCATGATTTTGCACCCACACCCGCTCTTCTCCACATCGCCTCTGATTCCAATCCATTTTCTAAAATTATGTTTAAAACAAAAGGAGAAGGGGAGTCTTGGCGCACCGGTTAAGGTATCGCCGTGTGATCTTGAGGTCATGGGTTCGAGTACTGGAAGCAGTCTCTTGCAAAAATACATGATAAGATTTGCCTACATTTTATCTTTGTGATGGGACCCTTCCCAAACTCTCGCTACGCGGAGATGCTTTGTGCATCGAACTGCTCTTTTCTATGTTTAAAACAAAAAGAATATTCATATTGGGTCAACAAAGTGTCTAGAGAATCTCGGCCTTTTCTATTCTTGCAAGTTAGGATAGGAGAAATTGTGATAATTGCTTCGTTTCCTTATCTTCTTTGGTGCACTTTAAGATGCTGACATATGGAGGAATTAAACCATAAATTGTTTAAAAAATACTACTATCATTGTTAATTTCGAGGGAGATCATTGTTAATCATCATAGATCATTTTTTTGGCCTCCGGAGAGATCACTTTTGATCTCCTGAAGGATCACTTTTGATCTATCTAGAGTGATCTCCCTAGGATGATAATTTAGATCTTTGGGAGATCATCTCCTTCAAGTAGAGGATGATATTGTAAGGGATATGTGTATGCCTTGTGAAAATTTTCTAGGAAACTGAGAAAGGTCGTAGGCAGTGGCGGATCCAGAGGGGGGCAAGGGGGGGCCCGAGCCCCCCCAAGGATTTTGAAATTAATGTACTCTTAGTTTTTATTAAATATAAAATATAAGTTATGTATATAATATAAGTGATGAAATTTATAAATTATAAAATATAAGTTATGTATATAATATAAATATATATATATATATACACAGTTAATAATTCCTGTGAACTTATTTTCAGATTCAATTTCTCTCTCTTATACAGAAAGATATCGTCTCTCTCGCTTCTCTCGTCTGAGTCGTCTCCCTCTCCTCTGTCACAACCCGCATTTCCTTAACGAGTACATCGTATCAGAGCAAGAGGAACGACGGGTTATGATGCCACGTCGTGCAGGGGATAACTGCACACTCTCAGACAACCCTTGACGCTTACTTTATGAGTTGAAATCCAACAGTTAAATGCAAGAAAACTTTTGAATTTCATGGTCGTATCCATCGGCCTTAGGCATCAAAAACTGTATTTGTACGCGGCGGAAATACTTTGTTTATTTATGACGATCTCCTATATGCAGTCTATATTGATACTACTATAAGAAATCATCTTTGTTTACGTCATTTGGAAACTACGTGTTCGGTAACCAAAACATGTTATGCATGGATACAATAATAGTTTTGTTTAGCTTAAAAATATCTAATGCAACATACCATAAATTCTTCCTAAGAGCAAGAAGACATCATCTCATCCAAATGAGTCACATTAGCAGTCTAGCATGCATATATATATCACAAGTAAAGAAAGCCACCAATGGGCGCCAACAAGCTGACACGAACCCATTGGGGCACATGTATGTCTGTACAACAAAGAAAAGAACTACCTCACTCAGTAAGCTCGGCTAGCTCCCAAGAAACTCTATCCAAGCACTAGCCGCTCAACCGGCTACAACCTGCACCTGAGGCATTCAAGAAAGAACACCTCAGCAATCATCAAAGCTACACAATATAGTAGGAAGTTCCGAAAATATGACGAAGGGGCTTACCGACCCCGTAGCAATGTTTCATGTAAGTAAAATGAGTGAACAAAACAGGTGGAAAACAAGTAGTAAACACTGTCAATCCAAAGTGTCAAACGCACCAAGTGCGTACAATTTTCATCAAGTCCTGCTCAACCTGCAGGAGCAAAAAGGCAAAATACATGCTCATTCCATCATCCTTAGTACAAGAAACAACTATACGAGTGAAACATAAGCAGCGGTTAAATGCGATTCAGCAAGGGTCTTTTGGTGGCAGCCCTAAAGTGGAACGCACCAATAAATGCCAGCCCAAATCGGGGCCAAAATGGTGCTCTACACCACAAATCCAAACCCGGTGGCCACAAAGGCTTAAACCACACCACCCCTTACCGAATCCTCACACAAATGCTTCTGCCATGGTTCACCATTCGCCTCGCAAAACTCATCATGACTTTATTTGACCCAAAACCATGAGTGTACAAGTGTCATCATGTACATCTTTAGCTTGGCACGTTGTGCTCATGCAATGTTATGTTATGCGTGCTGTGCGATGCAATCTAGAAAAGGCCTTAATGCATGCCATGAGCAGTCGTACGCATCACAATGCTATGCATCTCATACTACATAGCATTGCCTGCAACGAACAACAGAAAACGTGCGAGTCGCATCCATGTGGTAAGGTTATGCATCTCATACTACATAACCCGCACATGTTGCCCCTATGGTGGATCCATATACAATCACATATTATGCATCCCATACTACATAATATGCCCTGTATACTTCTTGTCATGCCATGAGTGGAGTGTGCGTGCTTCGGCCAAGACATACTGATGGCACCTCGGTGTGTGTATGATATGATGCTTACAACCAAAAAAGAAAGTTTGCCCGACCAATTGTCAAGCAAACCGGCATCTAATACCAACTGTCACAACCCGCATTTCCTCAACGAGTACATCGTATCAGAGCAAGATGAACGACGGGTTATGATGTCACGTCGTGCAGGGGATAACTGCACACGCTCAGGAAACCCTTGACGCTTACTTTATGAGTTGAAATCCAACAGTTAAATGCAAGAAAACCTTTGAATTTCATGGTCGTATCCCTCGGCCTTAGGCATCAAAAACTGTATTTGTACGCGGCGGAAATACTTTGTTTATTTATGACGATCTCCGATATGCAGTCTATATTGATACTACTATAAGAAATCATCTTTGTTTACGTCATTTGGAAACTACGTGTTCGGTAACCAAAACATGTTATGCATGGATACAATAATAGTTTTGTTTAGCTTAAAAATACCTAATGCAACCTACCATAAATTCTTCCCAAGAGCAAGAAGACATCATCTCATCCAAATGAGTCACATTAGCAGTCTAGCATGCATATATATATCACAAGTAAAGAAAGCCACCAATGAGCGCCAACAAGCTGACACGAACCCATTGGGGCACATGTATGTCTGTACAACAAAGAAAAGAACTACCTCACTCAGTAAGCTCGGCTATCTCCCAAGAAACTCTATCCAAGCACTAGCCGCTCAACCGGCTACAACCTGCACCTGAGGCATTCAAGAAAGAACACCTCAGCAATCATCAAAGCTACACAATATAGTAGGAAGTTCCGAAAATATGACGAAGGGGCTTACCGACCCCGTAGCAATGTTTCATGTAAGTAAAATGAGTGAACAAAACAGGTGGAAAGCAAGTAGTAAACACTGTCAATCCAAAGTGCCAAACGCACCAAGTGCGTACAATTTTCATCAAGTCCTGCTCAACCCGCAGGAGCAAAAAGGCAAAATACATGCCCATTCCATCATCCTTAGTACAAGAAACAACTATACGAGTGAAACATAAGCAGTGGTTAAATGCGATTCAGCAAGGTCTTTTGGTGGCAGCCCTAAAGTGGAACACACCAATAAATGTCAGCCCAAATCGGGGCCAAAATGGTGCTCTACACCACAAATCCAAACCCGGTGGCCACAAAGGCTTAAACCACACCACCCCTTACCGAATCCTCACACAAATGCTTCTGTCATGGTTCACCATTCGCCTCGCAAAACTCACCATAAACGAACCGAACCTTAACACCACAAGCAAATCTCACCATAACCCAAGTACACATGTTTCCTTCCTTCATCCTCACACATGACTACAAAGTGCCAACGTAGAGTTTGATTAACTGAATGACATGAAAAGAATCACATGCTTTTGATCAAGGAAGAATCACATGATAGAGTTTGATTAACTGAATTACATGAATCACATGTTTGGAACAAGAAAGAATCACATGCTTTTGATCAAGGAAGACTCACATAAATTAGAAAGGCTACATGAACATGAAGTAACTTAGCTACATGAAGCACATGAACTAGATAAACTACATGAATCAACCTAGCATAGACTTGATAACTAAACAAAACTAAGCATGGAAAATCGAATTCATTAAGCATAGGGAAATTCAAGAGCATAATAAGGCTAGCGAGGAATAACCCAAAACAAGAAGAACATGCTAGGAAAATTGAAAGAGAAAAACTAGCTATTTTGCACAATCAAAGAACAAGAAATACGATTGGCAAGAGTGAAGAACACCGCTTGCCTGAACCGAGATGACGCCGCGACGGCTGCTCCTCTCTTTCCTTGCCTTGCTTGAGCCTTGCTCCCTTGAGTTCCTTTTGCAATGAGGAAGAAGATGAAGAAGGTGAAATGAGGAGGAGAAATCTCTGTTTCGGCCTTATTTCCTCCAGAACAGAGCTGGACCGTTAGATGCAGAATCAAGTAAATGAACGGCACAAAAAACTGGAAAAAGTCGATTTTCGGCCCTGTCACGCCCTGTGTCACGCCCGTGACGCAGGGCGTGTACCTTAAGCGGCGCAGAAAGTCGGCAAATCCAAGTTTCTCCACACGGTACACGGCCGGGTACACGCCCGTGACGGGTCGGTCACGCCCGTGACCTAGGGCGTGTAGCCCGTGTCTCGACACCTCGTCGACACAAAGTGTCGACACTCGACACAGCTGGACACGCCCTGTGACACGCCCGTGTCACAGGCCATGTCCCCTCTCTCGATACTCGACACTCGACACTCGACACTGTGGGACACGGCCCGTGACACGCCCGTGTCACGGGGCGTGTACCCCATTCGTCGAGCTCAACTCGACGCAAGAAAAATTCGTCAAGTCAAGGAGGTCACGCCCAGGGCACGCCCTGGGTCACGCCCGTGTCGGAGGGCGTGTCACGCACAAAAACGACCATTTTTCCCTGTTTTGAAAAGTGTTTCTGTGTCGTCCTAGACCATTTTTGCCTTAAGAACTTTTTATCCTTTTTTGTTTGTTGTACAAGCAACCTGTTTTGCGCAACATTTCCCGGGCGCGAAAAAGTGCAAACATTCCCTAAGATGCCTCACCGAGTCCCCACTTTGGACTCCGGTTTGCTGGGGAATCGTGCAACTCGGCTACCAAAACAGCCACTCGCAAGCCCGCGGGAAAAACCATGCTCGAACAACGGTCAAAGCCAACGTAACGTCCATCATGCGTACGCAATCAAAAATCTGGGGTGTTACATCCCCTTTCTGCTAGGCCTGACTGAGAGTCTCTTAGGAAGATCTCTTCCCTCGATTGGAGATTTGGCGGCCTCCTTCGGCGGAATCAAAGACGTATTGTGCTGTTTGGCGTGAATCCAGCCAACTATCGCGAGATTTGGGCGACGTCGGTTGTGCTGGGTTGGGGAAATTCTGAATCAGACTTTACCTTTGGGTTTTCTTCTTTTTCCTTCCATTAATTTCACTGTAAATTCTCCTCAGCTGCATCATTATCAGTTAGACATTCTTTCTCATTCCGATTTAAAGAACTTGTCAACAATTTCTAAAATTTGTGAGAAATTGGCGGAAACGAAGAAATCAAATACCTATTATCTTGTTGACAAGCTAATTCGGCTTATTTTGACACTTCTGACCTCAACAGCGACTACAAAACGATCATTTTCTGCTATGAAGTTTATTAAAACAAGACTGCGCAACAAAATGGAGAAAGAATTTCTGTCAAATTGTATGACTCTCTACATAGAACGGAAAATAACAGAGATCAAGAAAGATGTACTCTTTTATGAATTCTATGAGTTGAAAAAACGGTGTGCACAAATAAAATTAGATAACATTCATATTGTAATTTTTCTATTATTATTAATGTTAAAATTTCAAATTAGAAATTTTTTTACTTATTATACTTTGATTCACAATTTTTTGGGGCCCCCCCCTTACTTCGAATCCTGGATCCGCCCCTGGTCGTAGGAACACTCAATCACAATCAAGTCAAGTAGAAATCAGCAATAATAAAAGCACAAGAGTCTCGAATTTGGAATCATCAAAAACTTCTTTACAAGACGAGGTATACATTGAGAGACATGATTCATAAAGTGTCTGATGTAAACAAAAATACAAGAAAGAGAAATCACGTGATTTGCAAACTGTAACCGCACAAATCGCACAAGTCACTAACCGTAAGCCATGTTCGCCAAAACTGCCAAGCCGCCAAACTGCAACCAAGCCGCGCGGACTGTCTGCTATTGAATGTTGATGAACTGAACTGAACCCACTGATAGACCGGGCGAACTGCTTGAATTAACCGCAACTCCGAGGAAGTGACTTCAACCCGCCTAACCGCGACCTGTTGTATACCGCTGACTATAAACCGCAAATTATTCCACACTGAGCTTTTCTACTAATTACCTAGTCACCCAGTGCTAGCCGCACAGCTTGCACAGACAAGTCAACATCACTTAATCGCGTCAGTTAGAAAACCGTAACCGCAAGATCAAAATGTGAGTTGATCAGTTCTCACTATTCTCGTTATATATGACTAGTCGGGGACCCATATTTATAGGCGATAGGGGGAGTGTGATCACCGCCCATTGCGATATGATAACCGTCTGTCATCCTGCAGCTAGCACCACTTATCCGCACAAGTGTGAATACATGCTTTAGTCCGCACGTGACTAACCACCAATCTGCTTACGCGGAAAGGTCAACTAGTCTACATAGTCGAGCGGACAACAACCTCAGTCTGCGTGGACTTAGAGTATTCCAGCCACGTGTCCTGAGCCAAGTCCACTCCTATGAAGATCTGCCGGACTCCGCCACCAGACCACACAGTTCTACGGTCTTTGCTTCCAGACCGCGTAACTGCAGCTCGCGACTAGGCAACCAACCAGACTTGTCACCGCCATGAACAAGTCAACACAACCCAACGAACTCTGTCATCAGCCCGCACAAGTAGGCCCCAACGAACTGTGTGGTTAGCCTCCGCAGACCGCTCTAATTTTCTCTCTCCCTCGCTAAATATCCATTTGAATTGTGACGTCGGACCGTATAATCAGTAACCTTAAGCTGCATTGATTCGAATATTTTGGAGTAGAGATTTTCCCGACTTCAACACTTTGCCTCCACTTTCAATGCGAAAAGAGACAATGGTTGACATTGCAGTTATTATTTGATCAACTATTGGGTGAGACGTATGTGTCTAAACAAACATCGAATCTGTTTTTTGGTGATCCATAACTATGCATGATGTTGTTATATAGAACGACAAACTAAAAGCATATTTTGGTGCCATAATTACCTTGCGAATGCGACTTCTATATACTCTATTAGCCGCCTCACAAACTCCCTCGTGTAAACCTCCATATTTTTCGCCGTGGAACGCCACTTCAAATATACTCACTTATGCCTCTAATTTCATACTGTATGAAGAATTCTTCCCAACACAGACATCAAAGCGCCGACACATCACACGACAAATGGTGACCACAACCCTTCTTCTCTGAGCTTCATCTAGAAAACTTTATTGAGTTTACAGGGAGGGCACTACCTTAAATAAGAGCACCACCAAATAGTTTGTGGTTATTGGATTGAAAACTAATGGAACACAATTTTTCATTATGCGGTTGCCCTAACATTGTTCAAAGCTCTTTATGGATGTGATTATCCTGTTGAGTGTGGTGTACTTGTAACTTACCTTCAAATAAATCTCCACAGTTCCCTACATCGCATGAAGCCTTGTGCCGATAATGCGCTGGTCATGAATTCACGGTCAACAATCGCTCTTCAACTGAGGCTCCTTTCGACATGGTTTTGGCGGTCTTAAACGTATGGGTTAAACCGTCATTCGTTAAGGATCATATAACAAACATCATCAGTTTGAACATAAAAGTGAATGAAATATTTTAGGTGAACATTAACGAATGACAATTTAACCCTCATGTTCATGACATCCATCACCATGCCAAACAGAGGCTAAGGCTACCATTATAGAACCAACTATTCCTTTCACACTGCTTAACAGCTTCTTACTGATATAATTAGACTGTTTATACTAGCACAAAAATTTTAGATATAAGCACCACTAAAAGACACCCCAAAAAAACACTCAAAAAAGCACACAAAAAACGACTTATTCTTTAATGTAAATACATGTAGGGCAACCCTTAACCCCAAGGCTATTCTCTTTCTCTTTAACTCTTACTTCTTTATTATTCTTTAATGACAGATGGAAGCCAAAATTCCGTGGAGAAAACCAACTTCGGTGCGTATGATGGAGAACATTAGCCCATCCGGGATCCCTCGACCGATCTTCGCCTCCTCGCGCCCTTCTCCTAGTCAGATTTCGATGACGTTGCTGACCCTGATGTCAAGCTCAATGAGGACGAGGTATTATGTACTACAAGCAAACCACGACAGTCAGTTATTGCCCACCGTCCCCGCACAATCCTTCCCTTGAAGTAGCGAGGGTGCATCCACCTAGAAGAAGAACTTCAATGTCGCGGCCGCTCTTTCGGAAGAAGAAAAAAAGGCCCCTCTCCTTCAATGAAAAACTTGGATCTCCTCACTTTTTTTTGATATTTTGGTTTTGTGAAATGTCATCTAAATGTATTCTTACTTCACTAAGGAAGTCATACACATTTGTTGTCTTAGTTGTATCAAATATGTATGCTTTATAAGAACTTAAGAATCATTAGATGCAATTTTTGGGGGTGTAAGATGCAACTAACTTGAAGATAGAAATTTTGAGCAACCAACATAATATCTATACTAATATAAAAGGAAACTTTCAAGTACTAATGTGTTGCTACAGTGACACCTGTCGTTTACTTTGGATGTTCCGATTTTATCCCTCGAGTTCGATCTGTCGTTGTATAAAAAAAATTGATTTCAGCCGGCCGCCGCGGGCGGAGCCGGCAGCTGCCTCACCGGACCGCATCGCCGGGGTTGCCGGCGTCCCCGGCGCTGGGGTCCGATCAGGCTGCCGCCGGCTGTGGCTCCACCGTCGAAGCTCGCAGGCGGGGAAGGCGGAGGTGATTCGCGGGCGGGACGGCGGACAACCTCTGGCCTACCCCCATCGGAGTTGCCGGCGTCCGGCGACCCAGGCGGTGGGGTCCGATCAGGCTGCCGGCGGCGGCTGTGGCTCCATCCTCGAAGCTCGCGGGCGGGGACGGCGGAGGCGATTCACGGACGGGGATAAAAACAGTTTTATTTTTTAAATTAACTTAAGACTTATGACATAAACAATATTATTAACTTTTAAACAGTATTATATACGTATATAATAAATATTACATTATACTTATAACAATATACTTAATTTATTTATTATAAGTATTATACACTTATAATTAAAAAATAATAACTTAATTAGAAAAATAATATTTACAATTAACTTATAGTTATTAAATAATTAAGTTATAAATAATAATTAATTACAATAAAAAAATAAATTCTCGAAGATACGAGCTTCTTCGCACGGGTTACGTCCGTGGTCGAAGCTCTCAGGCGGCCTTCTTCCGCATCCAGGCGGGCTTCGCCGCCTCCGCATGGCGAAGATGCTTCGGGCGGCCTTCGGCCGCATAGAAGCGGACCCCGTTTCCGCAGTTCACACGGCTCGGCGCCGCAACCGCCTTCGCGCGGCCCCCAGGACCAAGTATGCAAAATCAAACAATCGGGATCCAGGGCCGCGAGTGGCGGTTGAGGCGCCGAGCCGTAAACTGCGTGGAAGAGAGACCCGCTTCTATGCGGCCGAAGCCCGCCCGGAGCAGCAAGCACGGGCGAAGCCCGCCTAAATGCGGTCGAAGGCCGCCCGAGAGCTTCGAGCACGCGCGTAGCCCGTGCAAAGAAGCTCGTAATTATATAGCTTATAGCAAGATATAGAGCTAATTTGGAGCGGCGGTCATGCGGGGTCGGCTTTTGCCACACCGCTGGAACGGAGCAAAACCGCCCGACTGTGATCATGCCAACAGGCGGTTCCGTGACGGAGCGGTTTCTTCCGCGCAACCGAGCGGATCCACCCCGCCAAAGGAGCTCCATTTGGCACGGTGGTGTTGGTGGTAGTAAAGCGATGTTCGTACGTAACTGTCCGACCTCAAGTAACTAACTTCATCCACTTTTCTGGTGAAAACTAATTTTTTTTCTGACAGTCATGGCCTGCTAATAAAATGGATCGTTTAAATACTTATTAAAAGAATACAAACCATTTGTAACTCTCTCAGAAACCTTACAAAAAAATAGGCCATTTTTAACCACAATCCGTAATTGGTTAGTCGTATCTCAAATTTTTTCAATTTTTCACGTCTTTTCAAAATAAGTCTTCTACATGCAGTTTCAGGAAAAGTGTTCAACACAAAAGTTGTAGATATCGACGAGATCGACAACTTTCGTGATGAACACTTTTCCTGAATTTGCATATAGAAGGCGTATTTCGAAAAGGCGCAGAATCTGGGCATATTTCCAAAGTACGCCTTGTAAATACATTTTTAGGAAAAGTGATCAACACGAAAGTTGTATATCTCGTCGATATCTACAACTTTCGTATTGAACACTTTTTCTGATATTATATGTACAAAACGTATTTCAAAAAGAAACAAAAAAATTGAAAGATTTTGAGAGCAACTGCCCAATAACGGTTGCAGTTAACAATGAAAAAAAATACATCCAACAAATTAAAAAGGGGCATTGGGCCATTGGGTTTCTCTTTTTCCACTCCTTTAAATAATAATAATAAATAAATAAATAAATAAGAGAAAGGTTTAGAATAGTTTTCCGGCTCAGCAACGCGGCAAAAAAAGAACCGGTCGTCCCATTTTGATTATTTCGATCTCTTTTCCGGCCGGCCTTCCACTAACCTCTCATCAATGGCGTCTCTCCTCCCACAAGGCCACAATCCAGCTTTAAGTACAAGAGCAGAACGAAACCCGAACTTTATCGTCTTCCTCAAACCTTCTGTAAGAAGAAAGCGGAGATGGACAGGCTGCTCAAGCTGGAGCCGACGAACAGGGTGCCGGTACGGATCGAACCAGGGCAGCGCTGCTACGGCTTGCTCACTCTCCGCAATCTAATGTACACGATGCCGGTGGCGTTCCGGCTGATGCCCCTTAACCGAGCACGATTTGCTATTCGACCTCAGACCGGGATCATCGCCCCGCTCGCGACGCTCACGGTGGAGATTGTGTATCTACCGTCGCCTCCGCCGGCGCCGCTGCTCCCGGATAATTTCCCGGACTCCGACGATACTTTTTTTCTCGATTCTGTGGTGACCCCAGGCGCTGCCGTCAAGGAAGGCGCCGCGTTTTCCTCCCTCGAGTCCGTCCCGGCGGAGTGGTTCACCGCGAAGAAGAAGCAGGTGTTTACTGATTCCGGCCTCCGCGTTTTCTTCGTCGGCTCCGCCGTCCTCTCCCGTCTGGTCGCCGACGGGGATATGGAGAAGGTTCGCGAGGTTCTAGAGGTCAGTGATCCCGATTGGAAAGCCGCAAACTCCACCGACGCTCAAGGTCAACCCCTCATCCACCTAGCCATATCCCGCGGCCGCGCCGATCTGGTCCAGCTCATCCTTGAATTCGGCGCCGGAGTCGAAGCTCGCAGCCGTGCCGGCCGGTCGCCGCTCGAAGCGGCGTCGGCAATCGGCGAAACCCTAATTGCGGAGCTTCTCCTCGCACGGGGGGCTTCCACGCGGTCCTCCCCCGGATCCACGTGGGGCCCGCTGCACCACGCGGCGGTTGGGGGGCACGCAGATGTGCTCCGCCTGCTGCTGCTCAACGGCGCGGCGCCAAACGTAGCGGCGCCTGACGGATTGACGCCGCTGCACCTGGCGGCGGAGGAGCGGAGACGGGACTGCGTGGCGGCCCTCCTGGCCGCCGGCGCGCGGACGGACAGGCGCGGCGGCGCGACGGGGAGCACGGCGCTGCACGTGGCCGCCGCCGCTGGGGACGAGGCGACTGCGCGGATGCTGCTGGACAAGGGTTGCGCGGGGTTGAGGGAGGCGAGGAATACGGCGGGGAAGACGGCCTACGAATTGGCGGCGGAGGAGGGGCACGCGAAGCTTCTCGGGTTGCTGAAGCTCGGGGAAGGGTTGTCGTCGGCGGCGAGGAAGGGGGATGGAAGGATTACGGCGAGGGCGATCGAGATGGGGGCCGCCGTGGACGGGAGGGATGGGTGGGGATGGACGGCGTTGATGAGGGCAGGATTTAAGGGTAGGGTGGAGGTGATGAAGGTCTTAATCGAGAAAGGATCGGCGGTGGATGCGAGGGATGATGAGGGTTACACGGCGCTCCACTGCGCGGTGGAGGCCGGACAGGCGGAGGCGGTGGAGATGCTGGTCAAAAGAGGCGCAGATCCGGAGGCGAAGACGGCCAAGGGGAGAACGCCGGTGGAAATCGCCGCTTCGTTAGGCTATGTCGGCATCGTCAGGATATTGATGCAGGGAGGGGCGGCGCAGGCTCCAACTCCAACTCCGGCCAATCCAGTGGCAGTGGAGCAGGTGATGGAGCGGCCGGGAAAGGATAAAGTGGTCAAGGGGAGGGAGAGGGAGGCGAGGAAGAAAGGGAATCGAATAGGGAATCGCGCCGCCGCCGGAGCCATGGGGATGAGAACTGTGTTTGCCGAACGTCCGGCGGCGATGGCGGTTGCTAGCTATTAGTAACTTCTGCAACAAGTGGTGTCGGAGAATCTGAAATTTCCGATCTCGTTTTCGAGGGCATTTCTGCAAATACTTCTTTTCGGGGGGTCTGAAATGTTAGCCTCAATATACAAATTTACATGTTAAAAACTTAAAATCCAATCATGTGTGACGTAATTTCCGTGGTATAGTTTTTTTGGTGTTTTATGAATGATTTTAGTTTTTTTTTTTATTTTTTGAATAAATATTTAAATATGTTTTGATTGTTTTCTGTATTTTTTTTCCTGTTTCGGAAATCGGATTTCGGGGTAGTTTGACTTTGGCCATGTGCTCTAATTGGGCATATTGCATGATATTCTGTGGTTATTTGGTAATTAAAATTGTTGTATTTGTAATTTGTGGATAAACATATATATATTGAAATTGTGTGAGGAGTTTTGTGTAAAATGGGAGCTTGAAAATATCTGGGTATTATTTCCATGTTAATATTAGCATCAAAATTTTCGCTCTCTCTAGTATTGGAACCAGAAAAATTGATTCTCGCTAGTATGAGATTAGCGGTTTGGCAATTCAGCTCCACTGAATTTGATGAGGAGAGTATAAGAGGGAGAGAGAAGTTTATACACATTTCAGATGCTGCGGCGGGGAGTTCACATCATGTATCTAGAAATTAAAAGAAACTTTTCCTCCATTATCAAATGACTGAGCTAGATACGAGGATGACATCACTTGAAGTAATATCAATCAATTTAGATGTGCAAGAGAAGGAAAATGAGGTGCTCGATGATGATGCGAAGGCTAAGCATAGGCTCGTTGATGGTTGCGTGGAGAGCACGCAAAGTTGGGTATTGATAGTCCACAATCTCCAATTCGACGATAGCCCCCTTGAGAATCAAGATCGTTGAGTGGATAGTGCAATCAGCGACTGGGCTATTCATTCAATGATCAAACACTATATTTGATAGTGTCGCGTGGGATTAAAGCTCTGTTTAGCATGGTGGTGACGGTCATGAGCACGGGACTTAAATTGTCATTTGTTAATGCACATCTAAGAAATTTCATCCGCTTTTATGTTCAAACGGATGATATTTGTTAGGTGATCCTTAACGAATGACATTTTAACTCATGGATGTTGAGGCTCCGCTCAAGATACTCCAGTAAGGCTCATCGATGTGGAATGACCTTATATAGTATCTCCAGCGTAGAGCCGTTACACTCTAGTGACGTGAAACTCAATGGGTCGTTCTGAGTCGGTCCTCACACGCGCGAACATATATTATATACCATGACAATCTCCTCCTATGTTCGTCGAAAACCCGACGTCGGAAAATAGGTGATGTGTAGTGTTCAACCGAACATGAAGCACTCACAATCGTGTCCGTCACATTTGTCAGAATATATTGGACCTTAAAAAAATAATTGTATGCATGCATAAGAGTTAATATAAATCTCAGCAGCATCACATAACATTCTAAAGTACAATCATAGCACAGACTCAGCATGCCTTGTAGCTAATAACCAACAAAAGAACAGAAATAGTCCAAACAACAAGTATTCAAAAGAGTCAAACAATGCTCTAAGCAGAGTCAAGCCATAAACCAAATAACACTCTAGCTGTCATCATCCTCAGATGTACAGCAGAGCATCCTCATAAGGATCTCAAACAACAAGTGCTCCACCATCATCAGCATTTCTTGTAATTTCCAACAAAGAATTTCATTCAGAATGAATTCAAACCTTTGAAAATGTACATGTATAGAGTTCTACTTGTAAGAACGTAGTATTGTAGAATTTGCTTTAGAGGATACCTACATAAAGTATATGGGTTCTGCCTCAGAATCCATTATCTATTTTCAAAGAAATGATCTTATGGACTTCTGGACATCACAGTTGTATTTATGTTCCTATGTGGAATGTCATGGGTACTGTTCTTCAAAGTTAATTGGAACTTGTCAAATGTGGAATAGAACCAATAAACAGAAAAAGAGTCAAACATAGTCAGATTGTGTTATCAGATGTGGAATAACACTTTCCTCATAGATAAGAAAGACGAAAGCAGATGAAATTGTTAACATCAAATGTGAAATGAAACAACTCACTAGATTCGTACTTAGCAACGCTGAACATCAGCGGGGCACAACACGCTTGCTTTGACAAAAGAAAGTGGAAAAATCAAAACATTTGAAATAAGGCGAAGCTGAATCGCCTAACCTTGAACTACGACCGAACTTAAATTGCCTTGAGTCTCATTTCCCCCTCTGTTTTGATTGATAGGTCTTTAGACATTCCTTTCATCAATGGATCAGTCAGATTATCCTTCGATCGCACATCGATCAAAGTTATAATGTTTTGTTCTTTCTGATAATTCAATAGAGCGTGTCTCATTCATACATGTCGGCTCTTAGTATTAAAAGGGACATTCTTCACAACTTGGACTGCTGCTTGATTATCACAGTACTTCTCAAAGAATTGACTTGAAATCTAGATAAGAGAATGTCTAGAATCAAATTTCTAATCGAATCTGTCTCTTCACTAGCTGAAGTTAAAGCAAACAACTCAGCTTCCATAGATGACAAAGCTATACAAGTCTGTCTTTTGGTTTTTTCAAGTGACTGCAACGCTACCCAAAGTGAAAATAAATCCACTGGTGGACTTGTTGTTCCCAACTTCTGAATACCATGAGGCATCCGAGTATCCTTCCAACGTATGAGGGTAACCAGTATAGCACAGATCGTGATCTTTAGTACCTTTCAGGTATCTCATCAGCTGATCTAAGGCATCCCAATGCTCTTTGCCTGGACTACTGGTAAAACGACTCAGCATGTTTATCGAGAAAACAATGTCTGGTCTAGTGCAGCTTGTTACATACATGAGACTTCCAATGATCTTTAAGTACTTTACTCGATCAACGTTTGTCCCTTCATTCGACTCAACTTGACATTTGGATCAATTGAGTTTCAAGAGGTCTACTCTCTTTATAAAACCAAGTAGTGAGAATCTGCTCAATGTAATGAGTTTGACTTAGAGTGACACGCACATTGTCTATTCTAACTTTCATATCTAATAGGGTATCTACAGGATCAAAGTCTTTCATATCAAATGTTTTCGCGAGAGCGAATTTAGTATCCCTCACTGCGACAAGGTCTGACCACAGAATCAATATGTCATCTGTAACGGCCCAAAACGTGAAATGACCTAAACCGATAAAATAAAGTTCAATAATAAATATCCCCTATGATGAAAATATATTGTTAGTGTTGGTATTAATCCACTCAGTACATATTTTTATTCACGACATGTATTTCAATCTTTATTTATATTGTGTCAACATGAAACGGTATTTGTGTAACGGGAGACAAATTATAACATATTGGCCTAACTCAAAAATGTTGGGCTCGATTTTGTTACTGGTTGAATGCTTCGACTGAGTTTAATAAGGTGTTGCTCAAAGACTCTTTCATAAACCTATTGTTGATGGGTTAATTGAAGTCATGCGACTTTATTTTGGGTAAAATCATGATTTGGGATTGGCGGTGGAGGGAGAAATAAATTGAGAAGTTCCATTTCTCTCTTCCTTTATCCGTTGCCGTTTTTGTTTTGTCCGTGGCCGACTATTCATTATCCCTCCCGTTCCCGTCGCAGTTAGGGCTTCTAGAACAGAGACACTTTTTTTTCTTTTCTATCCTCTTCTCTCTCTCATTTAGTTCACAAAATCACGGGATCCTGTGATTATTGCTGAGATCAAAGTTTGGTAAGGGTTTGATTGGCTCGGGATTGGTTGGTCTCGGCGCTAGAGCTCACAGGGATTTTCACCTTCTTCCTCCTCCCTCTCGCTTAACTCCACGAAATCACGGGTTCTTGTGGTTGTTGCTGGGATCAGAGATTGACAAGATTTTAATTGAACTGGATTGATCGGGCTTACGATTTTGTACTGAATCAGTGCCTTGACTTCATCCTCTTACTGTGAGCCTTCTCTCTCTATTAAGACCCTTATTTTCTCTTGAATTGGGGAGTATTTCAATATAAAGCCATCTAGGGTTTTCTTATTTTGAGATCTAAAGGTATTTTTGGTTTATTAGTTATTGACCGGTGGATTGAGTAACTGTTGGTTGGCACTGTTGTGATTTTATTGACCTAACATGGTCGTTATTTTCGGGAAGTGTTGCCGCTTACTTCTATTGTTTCTTTTCACTTTCTGGTTTGAAGATAATTGGGGGATTCCTAGTGTATTATAACCGACTACATTATCTAAAGAGAGGGTTGGTTACTACAGTATAGTTGCTTCTCTTTTATCTTGTACTGGGAAATTATTAAGATTAGTACTAATGAAGCATGACTGATTTTACATAGTAAACATTTTGGGATTTTCCCGGCTAAACTTAATCTTCAGTCCAAGTGGTTAAGTGCTTGTGTTTTCTCTCTTTTGATATTGTATACTGTACAATGCAATGAGTCAACATAATTTTTCCTCTTGGTCAGCTATTGTTATTGCAAATATTGAGTATTCATTTGGGTCTTCTTCGTTAACTGTTATGGGTAGTAATGTAAAGTGGGGTTTTGTGATGACTCTGGATTTGTGCCCTTTTAATGGTTATGAAAATGAGAGGGTTGATTAAGTAGTTTCCAAGTGATGTTATCCTAATATTCAATGTCCTAGCTATAACGAGGCACAACCCCGGTATAAAAGACCCTAAGTGCTACAAGTTTTACACAGATACCGCGAAGGATGGCTTCTCAAAATAGGCGCGATGATGACATGAAGTGCTATAAGAAAAAGAATAACTAATGGTGAGAGCTACCTTTTGAATTTATGCTTTAATGCTCTACTTTTCCTTATGTGCACTTGTCAAGTACATAGTTATTTGCATATGCTAGTATGAGTACATTATGCATGGATACATTACACATCACTGATACCTCTTGTCGCTATGATGTATGGCCTTGTACGAAGGCAAACATGTGATTACTGTTCTGAGGGGATTAATAACTAAACAAACCCTACGTGTATTAACAAATGGCATACACCAAACATAAATGAAAATGCATTGATGCATAAAAGGTTAAGGGTATAAATGAAAGTGAATGCGCATAAAGGATACTGATGGTTTGCCAAATCAGTCGGCCGAAGGGCATAGACGCATGTTGAACGTACTGATTTGGACACTGTAGACCCTGGGCCCAAATACTGAAATACTGAAATATGGTTACTGATACTGTTACAGTTACCCTTAACATTACCTAATGTAAAAGCTAACATAAGAACGTACGTTTAGACAGTCACACTGATACATTGCTAAGAAACATACAAACGATATGGTTGGACAGTTATGTTATTTTCATGATTTCATTGTTACATAGTTTAAGTTCTTGCACCGATACTGGTATCATTTACATATTTGCACTGACATTGGTACATAGCTTTCTTTCTTATATATCGATACAAGTATATTGCTACTAAAGATTGTTGTTCTATCATGGTTTATATTGTTTTATGAGTACTAACATTACAGATATACTATTGCTATACAGTTTCATTAGTGGTGCAGAAACAAGTTAGTATAGAAAGATGTTTATTGATATGTTAAAACTTTCTTGTTATGTGTACAGAAATTAAAGAGGTATTCACCTCACTTAGTCATATTTGTATGACTAAGCCCGTCGCCCTTTTTGGTTCAGGTACTTGACGTGAAATTGCATACGTAAAAGAAAAATGAAGTTAATCGAGAATAGACCGAAAAGACTCAAGAAATTCTGCAATTTGTGAGGTACGTCTTATTATGTGTTTTATTTTATATTCACTAACCTTACTTCATCCTGGGACAACTGTATTGCAAGTAGCTTAGATACTGCATTATGTGGAGTCCAAAACGGGGGCCTCACATCATCCATATATAAGCATATAATGACTGTTTGATTTGACATTGAAGGTAGTAGAGGCGTTTGTCGGAGAGATTGGACAAAATCCAACGCTTTTTACCACTTGGTCAAATTTAATGTATCATATCTTAGGTGCTTGTTTAAGCTCATAGATCGATTTGTCGAGCTTGGATACTTTATCTCTTAAATCCTTATGTACATAACTTTCAGGTTGTGTCATGTAGATCTCTTCATCAAGCTCTTCATTTAAGAAGGTTGTCTTTATATCCATCTGATGAACTATAAAGTTCTCGATATAGGCTATGATAAGAAGAATTCTAATAGTGGATAAGTGACATACAAGTGAATAGATGTCAAAATAGTAAATTCCCCCCATGTTGTTTATAACCCTTAGCTACTAGACGTGTTTTATATCTGGCTATAAACTCATCAATATGCAATTTCTTTTTCAGTACTCACTTGCATGCTAAGACTTTGGCTCCTTTCGGCAGGTCCACTAGATGTCAACTATTATTTTATAGCAGCGAGTTTATCTCATTATCGATGGCTTCTGCCCACATTAACACATCTATAGATCTCATTGCTTCCTAATAGGAGAATGAATCATCTCTAAGTGGTAAGTGACGAAATTCTCACCAAAATTCTTAGAGATTCTATCTCTTGTAGATACTCTAAGAAGAACGTGTTCTACCTCTAGAGGTTGGGGAGCAGTGCTAGAGGGGCCAGCTTCAAGTTCTACCCTAGATTCTGAAATCATGTCAGTAGACCTGGAGACGGTCAAGCCATGATCTTTGATAAATT
The DNA here is from genome assembly GCA_039583875.1 of Platanthera guangdongensis. Taxonomy (NCBI): domain Eukaryota; kingdom Viridiplantae; phylum Streptophyta; class Magnoliopsida; order Asparagales; family Orchidaceae; genus Platanthera; species Platanthera guangdongensis. The sequence continues at coordinate 169,887,120 of CM077160.1, read as the reverse complement.
TATGTTCAAAGAAAATAACATCTATATACACTATCATTGTATCAGTGGATAGATCCAGAAACTTATCAGCTGCACTATCTTCTGCACAATCTAGATTGACACGGGTTGTTATTCTAGGTCTTATCTTAAGTCTCTTAAAGTCTTGTATCCTTACATAAGCGTACAACCTCAAGTCTTTAGAGTGTTATATCTACAAGGATGGCCGTGCCACAACTCATATGGAGTAAAGTTGAACTTTGAGTGATGTACTCTATTTAGAATGTAAATTATAGTTAGGACTGCTTTCCCCCAAAATAAATTAGGCATGTCAGCTGTGAGGTGCATAGAATTCAACATTTCTGTTAAAATTCTATTCTTATGCTCAGCAATACCATTCAACTAGGGTGAGTAAGGACCTGTGATTTCTATGATTATGACCTCATAGACACAAAAGTCATTAAACATGTTTGCAGTGTACTCTCCTTCTCGATCACTTCTGAGTCTTTTAATCTTTAGATTTAATTGACTTTCTACCCTAGATTTGAAGATCTTAAAGGTCTCAAATGTCTTATCTTTTGATTTCAATAGATAAACATGACAATGTCTGGAAAAATCGTAAATGAATGTAATTAGATATTTCATTCTCTCTCACGTAACATGACTACGAAAATCACAGAGGTCAGAATGTATCAACTCTAGAAATTGTGTGCTCCTAGAAACTGTCTTGTAAGAGTTTCTAGTGATCTTAGTCTGGGCACAAACCTCACACCTATCAAATTGAATAGAAAAATATAATGAGATGTTTTGACTTCTAGCTAGATCTCGCATTTTCTTATAGTGAATATGTCCAAGTCTATTGTGTAATAGCTTTGGATCAATCAAAGTTGAGCTCACTTGTTTTATGCACTTGTTATCTATGCTAAGTCTATACATACCATTGATCAGATAAGTGCAACTAAAGTAATGAGAATTAACAGTTAACTTCATTTTACCGTTCATGATTGTGAAAGACATTCCAGTTTTATCAAGTAAACTCATATAATTTAAATTCTTTTTTAAATTATAAACTACTTTAACATGTTGTAAAATTAAAGTTTTACTTGAAAAGAGGAGTAGCTCTGCAGTCCCAGCATGAGTAACATTTGTCCCTCATCCTTGCAGTTTTCAACTCTATTCTTGACCGTTGTGACCTTTGAAAGAAGACCTCTATCATTTGTGACATAACAGGTTGCACCAATGTCCAGCCACCACTCAGACGACGCACTACGGCGACTACTCTCAATCATATCCACGAAGGACTTGAGATCAGAGTTGTCGACCACCATGTTCGCCACATTTCGTGGGGCTTCCTCCTTTTGTTTATTCAGATCCCTGCATTCAACGATCCAATGACCCCATCTACCGCAGTTGTGGCACTTGCCCTTTTTCCTTTTGATAGAAGGCTTTTTGACCAACAACTGTGCAGTGGTGTCACCCTTATGTATCGGGGCTTCCGAGAGTGCTTGCTAGGTCGCGAAACGAAGTTGACACCCTGTGAGTGCTGAGCAACTTGCTCCGAAATTTTTCTAGCAATGTTCTGGTCAATCTGAACAGTGTAGAAAAATTTCTCGTTGCTTCATTCCCAGTTGTATTTTCCAACTGAGGAAGACTGTGGCATCAAATGACTGCAATTTGACAGTGTCGAGCCCACTTTTCTTTGACATCGCACTAGATTTAAACAGAAATTAAAATTCTAGAACTATGTCACATGAGCCGTGTGAAGACGTCAAAAAATCTTCGGATCCAATCCTGAAATTTGTTCGTTTGCTCCTCCTTTCCGGTTGAGCATGATCGCCAAAAAACAAGATCCACGTAGTGGAGATCCAGCGAGAACTCTTGATTGAGAACAAGAATGATGAGATCTTCTTCTCCAAGATCTGGATATCCAGCAATGAGCCATGTTGATTGTTCGTTCCTGATTTCTGCTCTAAGGCGACCTCTCACTATTGCACTTTTTGCAACAATTGGTCTCGGCAATATTAATCCAAGGACAATTGTTCTCAACAATATTGATCTCAGCAATATTAATGACAGCAAGTTCACCTTTGGTCTAGAAAGGCAAATAGAGAACAAAGGGATCCTCCTTCGATCAACAACTTCATGCAGGGTTGACCTGCCGGCGATAAAACAAGACTTATTTCCTTGGATCTGCAGCACCGACAAGATCTGGCAACAAGAATGAAACCAGATCTATTACATGAAAACAACGGGCAGCCATGGATCGACAACAGTTTGATTATCGGGAGAGATTCCTTTGGATTTGGATCTGGAATCTAGTAACTCCATCACCCTTATGGCGAAAATCGCAGCACTCCGGATCTGAGACTAAAGCAGCCAGATCTGGGAAACGACAACCGGATCTGCACCGGAGGCGGCCAAATCACCACCAGGCAGTCGGATCTGAACTTTCCTCCTCCAGGCGGCGATTCCCGGTGACAATACTCCAGGCGGGGCTATTCCAGGCGACAAAGCTTCAGGCAGATAAGGGTGCTCTGCTTCCTTTGATCAAACAGAAGATCGACGACGAGAGCAATGCACATGATCTATTTGGGATCGAAAACCGCAGGTCTGTCGTGAGCCCCTTTTTTCAGTGAGAACAGAAATACCAGGAGTCGATCGCTGATTTCCAGCAGGGGAATTCCACGATTCGCGATCTGCTATAGATCCGTCAGGCTTGGCAGCGACAGACTCCCCTCGATGGAGATCTGCTCCTTCCGACCAGCCCCCGACAATTGGAAAAATTGAGAGAACGACGCAAGAACGGGAACGAAGACGAGAGCACGAAAACGAGCGGAAGAGTGTTGAGGCTCCGCTAAAGATAGTTTACTAAGACTCATCGATGTTGAATGACCTTATATAGTATCTTTAGCGTAGAACTGTTACCTTTTAGTGACAGAAAACTCGATTGATCGTTCCGAGTCGGTCCTGATACGCGCGGACATATATTATATACCCTAACAATGCATTTACGACCGCCACCACCGTGCCAAGCGGAGACTAAATTGACAAGTTGGATGGAACATGACTTCAATTATTACCAAAAGAAATGTTCACTGCTTCAAATCTATTTTGGATGTATAGATGGAAAAATTTTAAGTGCAGTCCATAATCAATTCATTCAAAAAAAAATGATCTCCTCATCCAAGTCTTCCTCCCTTCACTTTCTATGATTTTAACATTCAAAAAGAATTGCAACTTTAAGTTGAATGCTTCAAAATTCATTTAAAGGAAACTATGAATCCTCTTCTTCAAGAGAATGGAAGAACCTAAATGTGTTGAAAGAGAGAGAGAGGAAGAATTACTTTAACCTTCTAAACATCAAAATATGGGGGAATCCATTACTAGATAATCGTCCATCATGATAAATTCATTCTGTGTAGTTTTTTATAATACTGTTCCATACAAGATGTCCCTCTACTTCATCTCGATCCCACATCTTTATATTTACACATTTTTTACAAATACATAGACATTTTTCCTCAGTTGGCGTATGTGCATAGAATAGATCTTGCAAATATTTCATGTCTTCTACATAAGTCTCTAAATAGCGTACGTAACTATGCATATAAGAGAAATGTGACACAAGCATGATATAAAATATGCTTGTTAAATTTTTTTAATAAACTTCAAATCAACTACACATAATTAAGGTAATGTTTGAAGTTAAGGTTCTCTAATGTTTCAGACAATAAGTAAGAAAAGGAAAAGGGGCAACTAGTGAACCAAGTTTTGTCACAACCAGTAATATCAAAAAGCTTATTTCTTTAAAAGTTGTTCAAAGGAACTCAGCTAAATAGGAATCAGCATCAAGCGAATTATAACAAGGACCCCATACAGCCAGTAAACAAATATTAAGATAAGGCTACGGATGTGACAATGATAATGAAACTTATGAAAATGATTGGAATCTTCTTCCAAAACAACAATATTGGAAACAAGGTACATCTGTTGGTTCGGCGTTTTGTCGCCTCCGTTTGGAGAAAACGCCGCCGGACGGCGGGTAAACAAACGGCTGCCGGTGGCGTTTGCTCCGTTTGCACCCACAACAAGGAGGAAACGGCCCTGATCCGCTCCGTTTTCACCCTCACCTCTCCCCCTGCAGTTCCAAAGTGGTGTTTCGACCCACAGAATGCACCGCCGAACCAAATATAGCCTAAAACACTTAAAGAACAAGATGGGAAGTTTAACCCCACTTGAATCTGTATAACTTCACAAAAAGAAAAAAAGGAAATGAGAGATCCCAAAAGTATGGTATTTGTAATGGTCTACTTTCAAATAGGTTTGATTTGAATGAAATGTTGTGATCCAATATTTTCTATTACAAGGGTAAATAAATCATAAATACATAAACATACTGATTTCTCCAATGCATTGTTGAACTCTTTTAAGATTTAAATATGCAAACAACCATTTATAGATTCATAAAAACTAACAACACTTTTCAAAAAAAAAAAAGGCTCAAATGATATTTGGGATAAAAATAAAATATAACATTTCACATCCTAGACTAAAAATAATTATATGGTAGACTTGAAACTGAAAAAATTCAAAACTAATCATTTACATATCGTGTTGAGAGGATATCAGTCACTGCCTAATTAGTCTAGAGGTTTTAATCTTGAAAGCAAGATGATCAAGATTGAACAATATCACAACGACATGAGAGGAGCACAAATTTTCAAGCTCGTGATTCTAATTTCTAACATGTGCAGAATCTGAAATCTATTCTAGTGAAAATTGAAACCCATTTTGCATTTTTGCTGGAAGGCATGCGGTGAAAACAAAAATGGTGGAAAATGCAGGAAGAGATAAAGGAATTCCGGTTTTGTGAAAAAATAGTTATCTGTCGGCTTTAGGCTTCCCACATCAGCAACAAGGGGCAGAGTCACAGATGGTTGAAGTTCAGGCGTCGTGAATCATTTGTCTGCGGCCGACATCGTGAATCTTTACGTCGCATATCCCCGATGTCGGTTGCGCTAGTTCTGTGATTCCAATATCGTCAGGAGTTATTTCCTGTTAGGGAAGTGGTCAACGAAGCAACGCAGATAGGGTTGAGACTTGAGTGGAGTGTTTACCTTCAAAGGGATGAAACATGAACGGTCGATTGAAGACGGTAAGCCGGCGTTGTCGTCGTCGTTCGTCAAGCGGTTGTTTGTTGTCGTCGCTCGATCAATGGCAGGGAGGATCCGTCGGCCGCAGAATCTGTAGTGTAAAGATCAACTCCTTTATCAGCTCATAAGAGTTGAAAATTCCACTTGCGTAAAACCGTTCAGATCACAAGAATTGGAATTGCATAATTTGAATTCATGCAATTTCAATTCTTATGAGAATTAGAATTGGTTTGAATTTCAATGTAATTGTTCGGTTGCAGGATGAATTTCTAGAATTAGAATTGTTTTAGAAAAAAAATTTCTCATGCATGTAGGATCCGACGACAACGACAATTTGAAGTTAAAGTTTTGTGCCACTCGGAACGAAGTTATTACAACAAAACCATATGATGAATGAAATTATTTATTTATCTCTCAGAAAATGTAGATGTTGACAAAAATAGGAACACAATATCAGAGAAATCAACTTCAGGTGTTTTACCAACAATTAATTATGATCGGGCAACGACGGCGAGATCGAGCGACTAGATCCGGCGGCGGCGACTAGATCGGGCGACTGTGGCGAGATCCGGCGACGACGAGCATAGTAAAAAAACTTAATTCCATGAAATATCTGTCTTTACCCTTATGAAGTGATCATAGTACGAAATTGAATTCCATGGAATTAGACAAATTCCAATTCTGAATGAATTCCTAACATCCTAACACTGGAATTAGAATTCTGTTACCCAAATTCCAATTCTCAATTCCAATTTCAAAGATCCGAACACCTCTCTCTATACAATTTGTCAAACCTTTTGAGGAAATTCCATTCCTTCAACACCTCTCTCTATAAACTCGCATTCATCCTCTGTGTTCTGCAATCCACACCTCTTTTTTCCTTCTTCTAATAATGCCTACTGCAATTTCCAAATGGAAGAGGTGGAGATCCCATCCTATCTCCTCCGCCCAATCTCTCACCAATCTATGTGTAGCCCGACGACTCTCCCCATCGGAAGCACCTCTGATCGCGACAAACTATAGAACCTACCTGCCTTGTCACCAAGCAGTCGCTACCCGCCTCAGAAATATGCACGTCAAACCACACCCCCTCCTAAGTGCAGCAACGACGTTTGCGCAGCAAAAACCCCAATATTTCTCTAAATGATTAAAACATGCCAATTATAACCATTGTAATAGTTATGTGGTTTATATTCCTGCTGTTTCATGAGACTTCTATTTATGAGGTTTTCTAATTTGATTTTACACAACCTTTCTGAAAAACTGCCCTTTGTTCTTGCTCTTACGAGTAATTCTTTAGTGATTCCATTTTCTTTGTGTTTGCTTCATCAAGTTGGAGTTAAGGTGTTATGTGCTTCTTCGGTGTTCGCGCACATCAGAGTTTTGGAATCTAGCCGCGCGAGTGTTGTGCCTTGGAGAATTGAGCATAGGTTGAAAGTCTTGTCGATCGGAGGGTGGTGCAACTTATTTAAAGATGTGAGCACATGTCTTACCTATGCTCGATACAAAAACTATTTTATTGTAATTTGCTTTATTTCTCATCTTTAAAGATGTTAGGATTATTAGTAGGGTTATTATTATTATTATTATTATTAGGATTATAATTATTATTTTTATTATGATTATGATATTGATTATTATTATTATTAAATTAAATTTATAATAAATATTAATTATAATTCATTTTATTTAGTGTAATTATAGATTTTTTATAATTAAACGTAATATAAACATTATCGTTGTTTTGCCAAACTGTTTCTCCATTGTAAACAACTCTGTCACTGCTGTTTTACCAAACTGTTTATTCATTCTGAACAACTTTATTCTCACAGCTTCATTCTCATTGCTCCATCCTCACAACTGCTTTTGCTGTTGCCACCGCCGAAACAAACTAACATATAGAAAAGTGAACCGTCCACATCAAAAAATAATTTCATTTTCATGAGCATGCTTGCTATGAACAAAATTTCACCACGTTATATATATAAGCAATAATAGCAAAAAACTTTCCCCAGAAGTTAGCATAATTACAGACCACACTCCTCTTACTTTTACAATTTCAAAAATCTCTATTATAACTTTACAATTCATAATATTCATAAACAAAGATACCTTTTTAAAGTAATTTTTGAGATGGTTTCTTTTTTCATAAATATTATGGGACTAGTATTACAGTGTAAGTTTGGGTAATTTTAAAAATAAGAGAGGTGCAGACTATAATTTAGCAAATTTAGAGGGTGGATACCGATAAATGGTCTTATATTATGGCTGTTTCATGCAGTGATGAGGGTGGAAAAAGCTTTATGCCCACCACCACCGGCCTTTTTAAGGTGTTTTGGACGAGTCGTTTTTTTTAATAGAGTTTTTTCAATAAAGATGTTAAATTTGTTGAAGTTGGAGTTTAGGGGAGTGCGGACGGTCTGATTGGGCAGACCGCACATATCGCAGAGTCCGCGGCGGCCTGACAGATAACCTTGGTGACTAGCCTTTGGCGGATTGTTGTTCTCTCTTGCGATATGGTTCAGCAAACACCCTTGGTTGAAACCGGGCGGTAAGACTTCTCTAACCGTGGTTGTGTCGGTCTGGTTTGTGAGATCGCACAGTCCGCATGTAGCTTTAGATTCTCTGGCTTGCAAGAAGGTTGACAGTTAGTGCGGACTATGGTGGCTAACCACTCAGTTCGCTGAAACCTTCTTGAGCAGGTTGATCGCCGGAGTCCGCTGGTGTTGTGACTTGGTCCCGTGTGACAAGTCCAGAGTTGTTGCCTAACTCGCCGAGAATGCCTGTTGTGCGGACTGCTTCTAGAGCTCGCCGAGTTCGGCAAGATGATCCCGTATGGCAAGTTCAGGGTTGTTGTCTAGCTCGCCGAGTTCGCCTGTTTGTGTGTACTGCTTTTTGTGCTCGCTGAGCTCGGCAAGTTGACAGTTTGGTCCTTGTTCCAGCGTGGGTTGAAGTTTGTGCTGACTGGGAACTGTGTCTGCAAGACAGTGTGATCTAGTGTCGATGTCTGACTGCCCGCCAGTGCTGTGTTTGTCGTCCTTGTTGGATTGGTGTTGGTCTTCTCAGTCTAGCGGATTGGTCTTTTTTGCCTTTGCAGACTGGTCATTCTTGTGGATAGAGAGTGGTGTCTGCACTTCTTTGCAGACAAATTTCTTTAGCGGGGGACTGATGCTTATATCCGCACTTGTGCAGATACGTGGTGCTAGTTGTAGGTTTGACGAGCTTTTATCTTATCGCTATGGGTGGTGATGACACTTCTTTTCACACCTACAAATAGGAATCCGCGACTTGTCATACAATAACTAGAACAGTGACAACTCATCTCGTGTTTAAATCTCGCTGTTACGTTTTTTCTAACCGTTGCGACTAAGTGAAGTTGACTCTGTGCACGTTGTGCGGTTAGCATCAGACGGCTAGACGACTAGTGGAGCTTGATGTGGAATAGTTCGCGGATAATAATTAGCGGATAATAACAGGTTGCGATCTCTGCGACTTGAAGTCTCTTCCTCCGTGTCGTAGTTAAGCAGAGCAGTTCGCCTGGTCTATCAGCGGGCCCAGTTCTAGTCCATCTTTCAATAACAAGCAGTCCATAGTCCATGCGGTTAGTTGTGGTTAGGCGACTTCAGCGGTCTCTGCGAACTCAGCTTGCTGGTTTGCGACTTGTGCAGTTACAACTTGTTGTCCACGCGGTTTACTTCTGTTGCAGTTTTTTGTTCCTTTAGTTACATTGTGAGTCATGTCTCACAATATATACCTCGCACTGTAAAGAAGTTTTTAAAATTCTAATTGAAGACTCTTGTGATGTTGTTCCTACTAATTTCTACTTGATTTGATTATGTTTGAGTGTTCCGACTACTTTTTGCGACTTCCTTCATAAATTTATACAAAAGATGTTTTGAGACTTTTTGTGCGATAGGTTCAACATGACTTTTTAAAAAAATATTTCTTGCTTTGAGCTTTTCCTCATTTATTATAAGGTTTACAAAAGTCATTTTCTTATCATTCCCAATTTATTTTTGGGCGCTGATATTTGCAGGCCCATAATCGATATTTGCAGTTCTTGGATATTTGCAACCCCCAAATCGATATTTGCAGATCCAATGGATATTTGCAGCCCTTTTTAAAAACAAATTAAAAATTGATTTTCTTTAACTTTTTCCTCCTACTAATTATTAATATGAAATAAAGCAAAAAATATATTATATGATACATCGGCATATTCATTTATATATTGACATAATTTTTATTTTATATGCAAAAATATAAGCTGATTGTTAACCGCAACCCGTAATTGGCTAGTCGCACCCCAAAATCTAACAATTATTTGCGATTTTTCAAATAAGCCTTGTACATGCAATTTCAGGAAAAGTGTTCAACACGAAAGTTGTAGATATCGACGAGATCTACAACTTTCGTGTTGAACACCTTTCCTGAAATTGCATGTACAAGACGTATTTCAAAAAGCGCAAAATCTGAGCATATTTCTAAAATACGTCGTGTACATGTATTTTTAGGAAAAGTGATCAACACGAAAGTTGTAGATCTCGTCAATATCTACAACTTTCGTGTTGAACACTTTTCCTGATATTGCATGTACAAGACGTATTTAAAAAAGGCGCGAAAATTTGGAAAACTTTGGGGTGCGACTAACAAAATAACGGGTTGCGGTTAACAATCACCAAATATAATTGAAAAAGGAATAAAAATGAGAGAATTTAACCAATTTTTAATACATATAAGAGTGAAATATTAATTTATTTTATATTTATGTTAATATGTATATGTATATAATATATTTTAATAATAAAATAGCAAAGCCAATTGGCTTGGTGGTTCAATACTATGATAGTTTTCTAGATGACAGGGGTTCAAATCCTCACACCCTCAACATTTTGGATATTAAATTATTCTCTTTGGCCCGCCCGATTTGGTAAACCCGAGCCCGGTTCCTGCTCACCGGCCCGCCCACCGATTTTCTGGTTCTTGGGCGGTCCTTTGTTCTACCCGGTCACTAGCCTTGACCGGACCGGGCGGTGGTCTAACCAGCGGCCCGACCGGTTGGACCGGTCCGAGCTTTGTAGAGGAGAAATCATAAGATGGGGCTGCAATTAGGATCTTTTATTTATGTTATAAATTAGGTGGATTTTAAAAAATGGGCCTGCAAATATCCTTTTAAGACCTGCAAATATCAGCGCTCTTTATTTTTCTTCCTTCTCAATTCGTGTAAATCTTTTCTTCTCTCATTCGTGACTCATGTTTCATTCGCTCTTTGCTTCTGACATTTATATAATTATATTAATATATAATTATTTATGGAATGTTTAATTAATATAAAATATATTTTATTATAAAAAACAAAACAGTTTTTTAAGGGCGCTTTTATCCGCACCGCAATTTTAGCTATTTACACCGCATTTTTTTCTAATTTTTTGTGTATTTTTAAATAAGCTTTATTCATGCATTTTTAGGAAAAATGTTGAACATTTTTTCCTAAAAATGTATGTACAGAGTGTATTTCCAAAAGTCGCGAAACCGAACGTATTTCGCAAGTACTCCTTGTACATGCATTTTTAGGAAAAGTGTTTAACACGAAATTTGTAGATCTCGTCGAAATCTACAACTTTCGTGTTGAACACGTTTCCTAAAAATGCATGTACAAGACGTATTTCCAAAATGCATAAAAAATTAGGAGAAAGTGCGGTGCGAATAGCCAAAACTGCGGTGCAGATAGCAACACCCTTTTTTTGGGTGCTGTTATGTGCAAATCAAGTTCGGCTACGTGCAAATCACATTAACTGCAAACCAACTAAAAAACCAGAAATACTTGTGAACCCGTAAAAGCCGATCTGCACCTAATCAAGTTCTGACAGTTTTTTGAAAGAGCGATTTGCACTTAATCAAAACCGATTTACACATAAAATTACTCTTTTTAATTACTTAAATCAGATTTTTCAAATATTTTACTGCTTTTTCAAATAAATTGATGGAGCCCAAAATTTTTGGCATTCTGTTTGATTATTAAAATTCTAACAAAAGCCACGTGGACAATTAAGACTGCAAATTAAACAAAATAAAAAATGGTTGCTAAACAGGTCGTGCTGGGCCCCACAGATATTAGTGCGTAGATTGCTGCCCGCCATCTCTCCGCCACTCTCAACAACCGCCGTGGTCCACGCCTCACCTACTTCCACCTAAATTAAATAATTAATTATCCAACGTCAAAACTATTTAAAATCATTTAAAATCGCTTAAAATAATTTAATTTGTAATAATAATTCTTAATCTCAGAATATTTTGGTAATTACTTTTTAACTAATTCAATATAGAGTTTAACAAAAAATGTCATATTTCAAGTATGCTTACATGCTCATTTATAAGCTCAAATATTCACAATTCATGAGTATACTTGAAAAGTCCAAAAATTAACGATCCTTGGTTGTCCTTTTACTTGGGGTTTCATTATTCTTCAATATGTGATTAAGGCTATGTTTGGTGTGGCTTATTACGGTTTATTTGTTCCGGTAAGATTGGATAAAAATATCGTTGACATATCAAAATCTTATGCTCCAAATTAGTTTTTTTTGTAACTGTAATAACACTTGTCATATCAAACATACATTCAATGACAATGACGTTTTTATCCAACCTCACTGGAGCGAATAAGTTACGATAAGCCACGCTAAATGCAGCCTAAGGGTGTCCACAAAAAACAAAAAACGATGAAATTGGCCCGAGCTGAATGTTGGACCAAACTGTATTTCTCAAAGTAACCAATGTTGATCAAGTAAAAAGGAAGTTTTGGCACTTTACATCCCGAAATAAAGGTTTTTGACACTTTGCACTTCAAAATTTTAAAATTGACACTTTGCACTCCCCCCCCCCCCCCCCAATTACTGATTTCTGACACATTGCACCTTCAAGCCAAAATTTCAAGTATTTAGGTATGGGCAACATAAAAATTCTCATTCAAGGATATTTAGGTCTAATAAGCACCAATAATACAGAGTACAAATTGTCAAAATGAATATTTTTTGTGGTGCCCAAACCTAAATACCCTTAAAATTTCAAGTTGAAGGTGCAAAGTACTAAAAATCAAAATAATTGCGAGGCAAAATGTCAAATTTAATGGAAGCCCGTTTTAATGCGAAGTGTCAAAAAAGTCGGTTACTTTTATCTGTCCTCATTTGAATTGGAACTAGTACTGGTAAAGTGCTCTTATCCGACGGTCCGCACGAATACTTTGAGATCTGTACATTTTGAGATGCGTGGATTAATTCACACTGACCCTCAGATAAGTCAACCCAAATCCTCTGCAGTTCGTGCGCGAACTCCAGGGTGGAGTTCGTGCGCGAACTCCAGGGTGGAGTTCGCTTTACTCTCAGGATGGAGTTCGCTTTAAATAAGAGCGGGTTCAGATGGAGTTCCGCATGAGAATATTATGCGATTATTGATGACTTTTGAGATATAAATCACTACCATTGATTGACGAGCTCCACCCAAAAATCCTCGCACGAACTTTAGACGGTCCGAATTCGGGAAAAGTGCACTTTAGGTTTAGGGTAAAAATACAAAAATGCATTTTACCCCCTCCGATTCCACGCACCCTCGGTGTCTCCTTCGTCTATAAATAAAGCCCAGCTCACCTTATACCATTCGCGCCTTGCCCTTCTGTCATTCCGATCTCCGCTCCGATCCTCTCAGGCCTTAATTATCTTCGTCACTGATTATTTCTTGGCCGCAGAAGGTAAGCATTTCTCCGACAACCCCTCTCCGCCTCTCTTGGCTTCATAACACAATACTTCCTCGCCTCTACTTCCGATCTTCCCTCCGTCGGCAAGTTTTGGTTCGCCCGGATCCATCTAGGGTATTCTATCTTGTCTGCTTTTCCTCTCGAGCTTTGTGGTAAGCAGGATATGCCGTATTAGATCTGTTGGGTTTCCCTGCATCGCTTGCTCGAGATATTGTGTGTTAGGATGGTGATTGTGCTTAGGGCGTCAGTTCTTAGTTTTGCTAATTTTTAACCCTTTATAAGTTGTAAGAGATGTTGCGATCTTAGGCACCAAATCTCATTTTAGGTGAGTTTTTGGATCTGTAGTTGTTTTTTTTATTGGATCTTTGATTTAGTTAGAATCATAAGTATTTGATTTTTCTGCTCCATCTCTTTATATTTATTACACCGCTACTGGTTTTATCTAGCTTGTAGATCTGCTGATGTATTACTAAAAAATGTTATCTTTTAATTTACTTTAGATTTTGGGGGATTTGTTTTTGGATTATAGCTGTATGCTAACGTATTTGAAATTCTGGATTCTTTGGTGTGGGTTTATTTAATTCAAAATGGATTATAGCTGTATGTTAACGTTTTTGCAATTCATGGTTCTAAATAGTTGTGAACTTTTCTTGTTCATCTTTGTTTACTCCTAAGCTACCGGATTGTTTTGATACGCTTTACTTTTCATTCTGAAGTGGATAATTATCTGTATTATGTCTCCTGACTTGGAACTGAATGATGGGCTTGTTGGTGTGGCGGATTTACCGCCCGAGACTGCAACCGCAGCCCCTTTGCCGGCAAATCCGCGGATTTGCTGTGTGCGCACCCCTGCCAAATGGGCTCGAATCCAGGGCGCTAAACGGCCCTGAAGTGATTATCAGGAGTGAATCATATGTCTTTTGGATGAATGCTTTTGCTGTTGTGCCAGTTAAATTTGAAAATTTTGAGTGTTCCAGCTCTCATTTTTTTTCTTCGAAAGAAAATTTTGGATGTTGTATGTTTTGGATCTATTTTACTTGGATGCAATATGACTCTTTTATTTAATGATCAGAAAGATGGCATCACACATTGTTGGATACCCTCGAATGGGGCCAAAGAGAGAGCTTAAGTTTGCTTTGGAATCATTTTGGGATGGTAAACATACTTCGGAGGATTTGCAGAAGGTTCTTCTGATCTGAGGTCTTCCATATGGAAGCAGATGGCTAATGCTGGGATCAAATACATTCCAAGCAACACCTTTTCCTATTATGATCAAGTGCTTGACACAACCGCAATGCTGGGAGCAGTTCCTGAGAGATATAGTTGGAATGGAGGGGAGATTGGCTTTGATACCTACTTCTCAATGGCTAGGGGAAATGCCTCTGTGCCTGCTATGGAGATGACCAAATGGTTCGACACTAATTAGTAAGTCGCATACTCTATCGGGAGTGAATTACCATATACAACTATCTGTTCAGCTTTCGATGTTTGGCCATGTCTGGCATGTTCCTTCTTTTTCCAATATTCCTCTTACTTTACTTTGTTGATCCAGCCACTTCATTGTCCCTGAATTGGGTCCCAACATCAAGTTCTCATATGCTTCTCGCAAGGCAGTTACAGAATAAAGGAGGCAAAGGCGGTACGTACTTACCTCTTTGATTAGTTCATCTCGTATTTTAGTTTGCTATCCGAGTTCCTTTAGTATTTTAAATTAACTAAAGAAGTTAATTAAATATATTGTGGGGCATTTTGTGAGTTGATTAATAATTCCATTTTATCGAATTTCTATAACACTCTCTCTCAAAATGATGCATATATGTTATCCATACTCAAACAATTACTTAATAATGATAAGCGGTTTTTATTCAAAGATTTGGTAAATATGACAGTAATCTTTATTTGAAAAGTGTGTAGGAAATTCAAAAGACTTATTCATCACTACTTCATGAACTAAATGTTAATCTACCTGATATGCTTCATCTCTCGACTTGATTCCCCGCGATGAAGATGACATCTTGACTATTTAAATCGCATCAGTTCATGATATTATGTGGCATTGGCCTTTTATTTGACTTCAACACAGATTTGTCA